>PYHW01010582.1:6156178-6193444 GCA_013186435.1 Turdus rufiventris | reverse complement strand
TGTGTGTGTGTGTGTGTAAAGCAAGCTGAGATGTGTCTAAAAATACCTCCATTACTTCTGACAACCTCTTGAACTGGCCAGGAGTGAGGGCTTCTTTACCACTTGCAACAAAAGACAGTGAATGAGACTAGCAAGGAGGATCAAAATGGATGGTGGTGACCAAAATAGCTTCAAATTAAGGGAAAAAAAATGTTTCTAGCTGCAGACTGACAGAACAAAACACCAGGTCCTGTGAGGAAGTCCCAGCAGCCCCAGCAATAGCTAACTAGACAAGAATTAGAGGCATTAAAAGTTCCTGCTTTAAAGAGTTAAAAGCAACATATAATTGCAGAGCCACAGATAACTGAGACTTCTTGTATTAACCACTCTGCACAAAAGTATTTTCAAGGTCAGGAAAGCAAGAACTGCACCAGTGAAAGTAAACATAGAACAACAGGTCATACAAATTGAAAGGACTGCAATTGCCCAAAGCCACACAAAATATGATCAGTACTTGAAGTATCAGCAAAAATGCAAAAAATTAAATGCCTCTTCTTCCATGCAAATAGACAAAAATTAGTCATTCAAGACCTGAAAATGGTTTGCTGAAGCCAGATGTGATCAAGCTCTTTTTGTGTGTAAGACCTCACAGATGAAGAGTGAAAAATCTTTGCATGAAAATGCCCAAACTGCAGCACCAAGGCAATGCAAGCTATCAGTCAGGCTCCTTGTGTGTTTTAGGTCTCATTTCTGAGCCATACTGGGAAAGGAACCCTGCTAGTTCAGTGGAAGACTGGAGTTAACTCTACTTTGTTCAGTGTAAAAGCAATACATCCACACATTTCAACTTTAGTGCTGCAGCTAAAGTTCATCTACTATCCTGCATTTGAAAAAGGTACTTAAAAAAACCACCTGGATTTTAGTTTTGTAACATATGGAGATCAGAGAACAGTTGGTAGTGAAATCCTTCATTTCAAGAATAAGGCCACTCTTCAATTCTCCACTTCTATTTTAATGTCAACTGGATAGATATAAAAAGTTACAGCTAGCATGCATTATAATCATATTATAAACAGAGACACAATACCAAAAAAGAGCTGATTACACAATACCCAGAAATCTGATTAAGAGTTTTGAATAAGCCCAATTAATTCATCAGCTGTTGAGTGACAACCATCACACGTGGGTGCAGAAATAGGTTCTTTGCAATGACAGAGCTGGTAAATAGAGGGACTCACAGCTGAAGCCCACTCTGCATGAGCCTGGCCAAATTTAAGAGAGATATAGCAAGAATAGAATCCACCTCTACTTCAGTTAGCAAGGCTATGGAGAGACAGCATTCCTCAGTTCCTGTAGCAGACATTCAGTACAGCCACATTGCTAAAAACATACCTAGTCATCCATACAGATACTGAAAAATCACATCAGAAAATCAACTGTCTGAACCACATGCTTTGAAGGAGCGGGGGAGAAGGGAAAAAAATGCTTTGGAATTCTTATTTCTGGGAATTAAATTAAATGAGCTGACCAAGTATTTTTGCAAATGAACACAAAAAAAAAAAAAAATTAAAGAAAAAACACCCTAAAGGTGTTGCCAGCACATAATAGCTAATGACAGCATAAGAGCATCAGTTCAGGCAGATACTGAAGCCAGAGACAGCAAAGGCCCAAGCACAAAATTTTAAGGTCAGTCCAGGTAAAATTCATTTAGTAATGAAAGACGACAAATGCATGAGACACCTCCTCTTAACTGACAGAACCCAGCCAGCGAGCTCAAAGTCACTTCCAAACCCCAAACTGTAAAGACTGTTTCAGAAGATCCAGCAGATGAAACCTGCCTTGCCCACTGCAGCAACTCTACAGGGCAGCAGATCAGGAACCAGGAGCAGCAGGACAAACACTCCTGGGAGGATTTGAGCCAGGCCACCTGCTCTGGTCAAGATGTGCCCAGCACTGCAGTCACAGCAGACTGAGCCAGCAGCAGAGCAGCGTGAATGGGACACTGTGTGCCACATCTACAGCACACTCATTTCTCCTTAAAGAACAGCAGCCACCACCACTGGCATTTGCACCAGCGATTAGAACTGCCACCACCATCTTTAGAGAGGCACTTTACACAAGACATGTCAGTAAACAAATTAACAAGTAGGAATGGGTTATGCATCCTTGCTTGACAGAGTGACACATGTGACAGCTCTACTCAGGCTCTGCATGAAGAAACAGGCTCAGAGAGTAATAAAGATTGAGCTTTGACCAGTTAAGTGTTAATAATATCTGACACACATGGATGAGGATTAATCAGGGACTTGTCAGGACTGTTATAATAATAGCTGCTTGAAATGCTGTTCAGTGGGAGGGATTCTAAAAATGAGAATACATTCACTTAATATATTGCAGTGCTTGCTTTAAAATTAATCATGAATAATCATTAGAATGCTTCTGGTTGAGAGGGAGGGAGTATTTCACATGACCCAGATGCTGGCTGTACATCTCCACAGATGGGATTATAGCTGTCTGGTACCCAATAATGAGAGTTCTGTTTCAGCCTTGTGCTTTTTATTTCACTCTTGGTCTAACTGCAGTGGCAGTGAGAAAGTTCATCAGTTTTAGCCAACAAATATGCTGATACTGCTGGGGTTGAATAAAACTATGATGTACATGCAATTGTGCATGTGGGAGGTTGATAAAGACGTACACTGGAGACAGAACTGACTTCTGCCTGTGGAAACTCTTTTTTCTGCTGTGTTGCAATTCTGTTTTCTGCATTCAAACAGAATGCAGTAATGCTCTTAGTTCTGTGCTTAAAATTAAAAGTTCCTGGACAGTCTGATTAAGGCACTGTTCAACTGCTTAAAGTTGGATTTGTTAAGATGATTCAGTAGCTTAAAATTAAGTTATGCATACAATTATCCTGGTAAAGAGCTCTCTCTTTTTCAGTCCTGTGGATAATACTGGATCCAGAAATGCTGTTGGATAGTAACAGTAAAACATCCAAAAATGACAGAATGCAGATGAATACATTTTTTCATAAGAAAAATTTAGTAGTCAATGAATGCTGTTACACCTCAAATCAAGGTTAAACAAAACTGACTGCAGGCTAATAACACAGAGGAGTAACCCCAATTTTTAATTTTTCCATTTTGACTCTAGTACACTGATTACATTGCTTATTTGGTTCCTTACATCTCTCTCCTAGAGACAGACTAGATTTACTTCTAGTCTACTACTAACACCAACAATGCAGCAAAAGGATTATATTCTTTCCTATTAGAAAATAAAAATTCCTCATCACAGTTGTTCATTCCTAAAAATGAACCAAGAGAAGCACTGTTGCAATTTTTGCTCCTTCTGTTGTAGTCAGGTTCCAACTGACTCACTGACCCTTTAATCTGTGGGTAAGTATTAATATTCATGAATGCAGCTTCTATTTAATAATTAATTTAAGGACAAATATTGCTTAGATATGGTAAGTACTTGAACTTCTAATATGCACCAAGGTTAAATACTTGACAGAAACACCTTATGTTCTCATATCTCAATTACCTCTCAGGAAATAGAAAGAAGAAGATTTTTCATCATGTTGAAATGTTTTGCCTATAAATTTTTAATATTGAATTTCCAATAGACAGATTTCTATATGTTATACAACAATGCATATGCATTGTTATATACAACGCATGTAATACGGCCTTTTCAACCACAGGGATGCAAGCTGTTGATCAATGTAAATGGCAATAACTTCTGTATTTGTGAATTTTAAACATGCTACATAGGTACAGTGATGATATCTCGGAAAAATGTCAGTAAGCAACACCAGAGTGTAATTTAAGTTAGAAGCCAACAGCAGTCTTTGGTCACACTGAAATTCTCCATCTCCCCAAAAGGCAGACTTTTAATTTCCAGGTGGCTTCATCACTATTTATGATGGCTTGCTTCTATTTTTTTCTTCTTCTTTTTTTTTTTTTTTTTCCTCCTGAAGGAAGGAAGGTTTTCTATTCCTAGCCTCCTGTGGTATGCCTTCCATTGAGGGATCTGTAATTATTTAGACTGCATTTCCTGCTGCGGTGCAGGTGAGGATATATTTCTGGAAGTAGTAGCAAAGTCAGCTTTAATTCAGTCTAATTTTACTCTATTAGGTTTTTTATTCATTAAATGCATCTTGACAATCTCCCACCGATTAACTTCCCAACAGAAAGGAAAGTTTTTTTCTATGTGAACGTGGAACTGACTTTAGACTGCTTTCTTTTTCTGTTTCCACAGATTATGGAGAGGTTACGAAGTCTTTGCTTAGAAGATTCTGGACAAACTTCAAAGAACTGAGGTAACACATGAGGTCCTTCAAATCCAGCTGGGCATTTTGTCAAGGGATGGATCAAAGTACTATAACCCAGCCAAGATTCAGGGTCTTCATGTTTGAACAAGTGAGCTGTGAAGGAATAGACTGACCAGGATGCCCATGGATTGCTTTTGTGGTCACCCACTCCAGCACGTGTTCCTTGGCTCCTCATCTCCTTGGCAGCAGAGATCTCCCCCTTGCCCAGAGTGATGCACCACAGACCTGTCTTCCACCAGAATCTCAGACCCACCTTTTCTGCCACAATTCTGCATGTTATTTACACAGTTTTCCATTTACATTAAACATTGCTGAGGTCATTTTTTGTTACTAAGCCTCAATACTCAAGGATCTACCCTGATACCTGCACTTTAACACTGAGGTTCACAGAGCTGTAAGGGTATCCAGGAGGTGCCCTTTGCAGGATTTGTCACTTCAGACTAAATCACTTACCCTCAATTATGTTTACCCAACTATAAAATAGGGGCAATAATACTTATTTTTCAAAGACGATATGAGGCTTATTAATGCTTGTTTAAGTGCTTTGTTACGCTTGAATAGAAAAGGAAATTATTATTATAATTTTAAGTGAAGCTTAATTATAAAACTGTTAACATAAGCGTATTAGAAAAATGAATTCTGAATCGTAAGCCAGCAATTTCTCACTCTTAAAACAGTGTGAGATGATTTTATATGCATCTTGCTATCACTAATCCCCTCTTCTCTAAATCCTACATTTGTTTTCCATATTACAGCTAAGAAGAGACAGCATGCAAATTAAATTTAGTGTCAAATCAATCAAGAAACAATACCTACTAACATATTTGGTGATCTGTCATCACTAGAAGCCCAATTAAAAAAAAAAATAAAAATAGCCTCCATTCTGTTTGCTATATACTAAAATAAGCTCCACATACGATTGTTCACTGGTACAATCTCTAACCTGGAAAACAGGCTAAATTAGCTCTCCTTCAAAGGCAGGATGAGAGTTGGGTGCTCTCAGCCTGGAGAAGGGAAGGCTCCCCAGAGCATTCTGTACCTGACAGGGCTACAGGAAAGTTGAAGCCTTTTGGAGATGGCGTATACAACCTTTTTTCATGGGTGTATAGTGATAGAAGGGGGAATTGCCTGAAGAAGGTGGTTTAGATTAGAAAACAGGAACGAATTCTTTATTATGAGGGTGAGGCACTGGCACAGGCTGCCCATATCCCAGACAGAATGGGGCCCCTGTGCGACCTGGTCTACTGGAGGCTTGGAACTGGAGGGTCTGTAAGGTCTGTTCCAACACAAACCACTCTATGATTTTATGACGATCAAGTCACCAAGTTACCAAGATAACATAAAATTTGCTATAAGATTCTCCCGCAAATTTGCAATTCCTAGACAGCAAAGTTCTTCCTTTAATCAAACAACAATGTGAAATCCTTTAAGTGGCTTGCTTAGAAGACAACTGAGGACTTATAGAAGTACACAACACTGAAGATTATACAGTTATTGTACAGAAAGAATTGAGTAAAATAATTTACTTTTACCTGCCATAATGTATTTGTCAAAACAAATATCACTTCCTCACTCCCAAAACTTCTGCAAATGTGTTCTATGAGCTTAAGCTCTGACACTTACTCAATGTATACAAATAAAGGCAGAACTCCAGGATCATTTCCAGACAATAAACAGAAAGAAAATAATCTCATTCCATTTCCTCCAACCCTGTCACCAATTTGTACTTCAGAGGCTCACCAGAAGAGGCAAATAAACATAAAATCTGTTTAGATAAGGCACTGCTCATAAAGTTTTCAAAAAGAGCATAAGTATTTGATGCTAAAATGAAGTGCCTTTAAAAAAAGCTCCTCTAGAACTAGGGGTTTGTGCTGTTCCCTGCCCAGAATTCCTGTGTGTGGGAAGGCAATGGTAGTTTTCCATGGTCACAAAAAAAGAAAAGAGACTTCATGCTGGGGAGGGGTGTGTGGGTAGGTGTTGTGTGAAGCAACAACAACAAAAAACAAGTCAAGTCAACAAAAAATCCCAAACAAAACAAAAACAACCCCAAAATTAATATCCAGCAAAAGCCAAGACTTGAAGTGAAGAGAGGCATCCAATATTGTCCAATGTTGACCAAAACCAAATGTCTGTATCAACAAACAGGATTTGAGCAGAACTGAAGGAGACACTAATTCTTCACTGATCATCAACAGGACTACTTAATCTAAATTAAATTCTGTAAGGTTAAAAAACAAGTCTTAAAGGAAACAGCTCTCCAGATTTTCAACAGAAGTTGAAAATTGTCAGTAAAATCAAGAGATTTCAGTCAGCTGTGGCCATCACATGTGGCTGGACCTTGCCTGGAAGAAGGAGTGTTGCTGAAGCAACCAGGAAATCTCATAGTTAAGGACCAGCATGTGCCTGGATCTCTCTGTACCTGTGGCTGTCTCGTCCCCTTGATGATATTTCAGCCACAGCTAATTCAGAAAGCCACAAGGTTTTCCACTGGGTTGCTGTTTCCTCCTTGCTGCATGCAGCCATGGTATCCTGAGAGCAACTTCCCATCTTCAAGACAGCTCTGCTGAAGGCAAAAGTTTTGGAAATACCAGCAGTGTCAGACACTCACTAGTATTTTCCTACTCCTAACTTTATTAACAGATTGAAGTCCTAATTTGGATGGATAATTCAAATGCTGGTAACTAATTGCACTTGTTCCCTCAGCAGATTTTTCCCATGGCACTTTCTTGTCCTACCAACCAACTCCAATGACAAAGGCTTAAATGTCATATTAGCAGCAGGCTTTTTCTGCCCTCTTATGCAAACACCCTTTGCATTGTCCTCCATGTTTCTAGGCTGCAGGTTCTGCAAGCATAGCACACTTGTCAACTGGACTTATTGAATGCTTAACAAACCCTCACTGACTGTGTGAAAGTCTCCTGCAAAAAAATTGCAGGATATCACATACAGCATCCAAACTTGGGCTCCAAGAACAACTGTGTGAAAGTCTCCTGCAAAAAAATTGCAGGATATCACATACAGCATCCAAACTTGGGCTCCAAGAACAACTGAGTCAAAGTCGCTGTCCTTAGTCTTTGTCCCACACCATCCTCCCGTTCTCTTCTCCTTGTTTTTCAATCCTTCAGTTACAACAAGTGTGGTACTCTGCAAACAAACGCACTTACCATATGCAGGGACAAATCCATTCATTTGCTGACTTAATTTTAATTCAGAAAAGCCAGTTATGATTTACTACATATTCTATTCATTTAAAAAAAAAACAAGACTGACAAGCCAATGCAAATATGCAATGCTGATGATGCACTTTGCTAGACAATTAAGCCATAAAATTCTATAGCACTGAAAATAGCACAAAATACCACATGCACAAAGAGGCCAAGTTCTGTATCCTGAGGAAATAGCTTTGTATTCCATAAATTTACAGCATTTTATATCTTGCCAAAAAAATTACAGTAAACTTCAGCATTGACGGTTTCCACCCCCAATCACCATTATGTGTGTTATATGGAAGCCATCACTAAAAGGCTGATATTTAGCATAAAAAAAAATAACTGAGTATAAAGACTAAGTGCCAAAACAGAAGTGCAATACCATTTTCTGACGGTAAATTTGAACAATCTAATGGCAGCATCTGCTCTTTTTGATAAAGAGGCAGATGTATTTTGGGCCTCATCTTAAGTGAATGAATATGCTTACATCACTCACTAAAAAGCAATATTTTACATAAATTCATAATACCAAACCTACAATGAAAATCTTGTTCATTCTTATGACTTACTAGCCTAGCAGAAGCTTTGAACCCAAATATTTCTTTTTACTATAGGAACAAAGTGTTTCTCTGCATGAATTTCATGTTATCCATCTGCAGAATAACACAATATTGGAGATGGAACACTGGCTTAAATCTCTCTTGACACCATGTTTTATTTTCCTGCATGGTAATAAAAAGCAGAAAGTTTTATTAATGTAGAACTATGAAATGTACCAAGAGATACTCTAATACTATTCACCATGAATATAGATTAACATTTTAGTGTTTATGGCTAGTTATATATTTATTAAAGTTACTGTAAACAATATCAGATGGAGGTGAAATAAACATGAAAAAGCTCTCCATGGGTTTAGGTATATTCAACATCACAAAGCTCTTCATCTGCTCATTAAGTGCAATGATGTAACAGATATAAAATCCAACATAATGACACAATTAAACCTAAATCTTCCTTTGTTTAAAACTCATTCTATCTCTGTCTTGCTGCATCTATCTCTGTTCTGCCTCTATCTGGCTGCTGAGCCAGTTATCTTTACATATGCTTGTCCTTCAGAGCAGTGATACACAGTCCTTCCAAACTGCAGCTCATTGCTCCTACACAGATTTCCTGGAGGACAGAAACATTCTTCTCACAGACAAACAGAAGGCATTCACAGCACTCTCTCCCTCAGATCACTCTCAGCTCCAAGTGGAAGCTCTGCACTAGAACATAAGGATCGAAAATAAATAACATAAATTTGAAGTGTCAAAAGCAAGTGCCTCACACGGGAAAAGAAATCAGCAAGATAAATCCTGCAGAACAAAGGTACACTGCTTTTTTGCTGTCTGTTCTCCCTCTTCCCCATCTGGAGACAGGTGCCCAGTGAAATAACTCACACAGCCCCTGATTTTTGGTCTGGATTTACTGACTGAATAAAGAAGCATCCCAGGCAAGGAGATCTATTTCTTTTCCAGCATAGGTCTTAAACAGTCTCATCACAACCAAGATTTTCCAGGTACTTGCTTGTCTGAAATTGCTCTCCATGTTTAGGCTGAATTTTTCTTTCAAAGTTTAATTTTTATGGTATTGTTTTGAAGACATAATTTAATCTTCTTTCAAGGTTGTAACATCACATTTACTTATCACCTTGAGCTGTACTAGAAACAAAACAAGCCTGCAGATCTAACCCAAAATCATGCAGTTGCTCTTTTGGGCATTCCATACAGAATTACTTTGAGCATCTGTTTTGGGAAACATCCACCAAACCTTTTCAAGGACAGTTTCTAACACAGAGACTCCAAGAGATGAAACTACAAAGCAATGTATCTGAAAAAGACTGGAAACAGAAAAGAAACAGTTGGTAGATGCAGAGGAGGTACAATGGTTTTGTCAGTAAGGTATAGAAATGGGAATAACTTGATTCTAGAAACTGTTTTTATTACAAGGAGGTTCTAAAGCAAAATACTAGCAATCCTGATGGCTGAAATAAAAAGAGCAAGCTTCCTTCTCTACATCCTTCCAAAAGCTCTGAATGGAATCCAAACCAGAGTTCTGCTGACCTCTGCAGAAAGACCCAGCATGCAGAGAACCGTGTTAGTTGTGAAAATGACATGTATTTTAACACAGCGCTTAAATTGCAAAGTTAAAAAAGAAGCAGTGTTTATCTAGAGCAGCAAGAAACGGAGTGGGTGTGGAACAGAAGTAGCTCACACCACAAGATCAAAGCAATTAGGCTTTGTAACCCAGCAGGATGGGGAGGAAAAAGGCTTGAGGCTAACCCTAACCCCAAAACCTGTATGAGGAAGAGAAGTGTGCAGGTCAGGCTGCTTGAAGAGCATCACCAGTGTGAAACAACCACTGCAGGGCTGTTGGTTTATCTACTGAGCCAAGCTTTTGTTTTCTTTCTTTTAGGTTGGAAGGGACCTTTTGAAGGTCATCTAGTCCAATCCCCTGCAATGAGCAAGGACATCTTCAACCAGATCAGGGTGCTCAGACCTCCATCCAGACTGATCCTGAATGTTTCCAGGCATAGGGTATCTACCACCTCTAGGCAATCTGTTTCAGTATCTCAATGTCCTCATTATAAAAAAAACCCAAAACAACTAAAACCTTATACCTGCTCTAAATTGACCCTCCTTCAGCTGAAAACCATTACCCCTTGTACTGTTGCTACAGCCCCTACTATAAAGCATCCACATCTTTCTTAGGAGTTCCTTTTCAGTGGAAGGCTCTTCCCCTGGAGCCCTCTTTTCCAGGCAGAAGCACGAGTCTTTCAGAAGCACCAGTATCTCAGCCTTTCCTCATAGAAGTGCCCCAGCATTCTGTTCATCTTTTTGGCCCTTCTCTGAGCCTGCCCTGACAGGTCCATGTCTATCATGTACTGAGGACTCCAGAGCTGGATGCAGTACTCCAGGTGAAATATCAGAGAAGAGTAGGCTTGCTAATTAAACTGATGTGTGCTTGCAGATTATTAAAATTAAAATTAGATCACTGAGCAGTACAAAGTTTCTTTGCAATATTTCCAGGTGTGAGGTCAGAAGTCAAATTCATTTTAGTAATCACCATTGCTTTGGATGTTGCTGCTGGCAGTCAAATCCTGACAGAAGACTTGGAATATATTAAATGTTGTCCTCTCTTTTATACATAAAACACAATAAAAATAATTGTAACATGCAAGGGGCTACTGTTTGATTTGTGTGCTATGGGTCTCTAGGGAGTAATTCTATGTGCAATACTTTTTGTTGTTTTAAAAACTGGCCCTGTTGCCAGTGACCCCACCAAGTTCTGCTTGGTTTTGCATCTTCTTGATTTTCAGAGTAAACCTAAACAATGAGATGCAAAGGTGGCCTACAAAGCCCAAAAAATCAAAATAAACCAATTCAAAGCCTGAAGGTTTCACCACAGGCTTTTGAATACTTCAGTTCTGACAAAACTGCTTCCCATATGACAGCTTGGCTTCATGCTCTGTTGACAGCCACACATGGAACCTCAACTTTGCCAGATCTGCCCAAAGAAACCAAAACCAAGCAGATATCCCTGCCTTTATTTTTTCCAAATTCTCAAAAGAAAAGCAGAGAATTGTAATACTGGTTTGTTACGTTGAGGACTCTATCACCTTCAAAGCACTTTATAAAAGGGTTTGTAGATCATTGCTGTAACCATATGGGTCTTTTTTGACGGTGTTGTGTCATGGAAGACATTCCTGAGATTGCCTTTGCACAGCTTGGCAGATAAAAACATTAATTTTAAGTACAACAGCAAATCAAGCATTCATAATGCCACAAAAACATTTATCTACATGCCGACGACTGAAATCTAACATAAAACTAATGCAGGTATTTAAGTAGTATTATGATTCACAATTAAGCTATGCAGATCTTTTTCAGGAACATCTCAGAATTTTTTATTTCAAGGACAGCAGCATAAAAATGCAATTTTCTTTTTGACTTGCCCTTCAAGTTCCTGTTTTAAGAGTTGGAGTCAGTTTTTAAACACTTTCTCTGAATTCTTGGTAGTGAATCACATATATAGTGTTCATACTGATTTGAGCTAGGTATGAAGTAGTGAAGTTTAAAAGTAAATTACACACAAATAACAGTAACCACTTATGTTCAGAGAAACAACTGCTTTGAGAATACAGGGACAGGAACATTTGGATACCATTTTAGGTCATTATTTCACCTGGCTCTGATGTGCGACCATGAAAAACCATCACACCCACTCTACGAAGCACAGGGTAATTA
Source organism: Turdus rufiventris (assembly GCA_013186435.1). Lineage (NCBI taxonomy): Eukaryota > Metazoa > Chordata > Aves > Passeriformes > Turdidae > Turdus > Turdus rufiventris. The sequence goes on along the minus strand of PYHW01010582.1, from coordinate 6,181,637 downwards.
ATTCCACCCTGCCTTCTCTTGGGCGCTCTATTTCAGTCCTAACAGCCTATAAATCAAGAAAATCCTCCCATTCATGGCTCTTTTCATGCAGTGCTGGCAGGCCAGCATGGAGAGCACTGACACCTGCTCCAAGGAAAGCAGCCTCACTAGCTGGATTCCTTACTGTTGTCAGATTTTTAAACAAAGGCAGTTAGGAAGCAAATCAGAAAGTCCCTGTAATCCCAGTGAAAGAAGGCTCTGCCTTCCAAAACCATTTTATTACTTCCAAACCATTGTATTACTCTACCTGCTGCACTGGTCCAGATAAACCAGCTTGGGATAGCAATCATGCTAACACAAAGCTACATACAAAATAAATTACTCCAGGGTCTTCTGTATAAATATTACCTTTAGCCATGATTTCATATCTGCTAGGAGCAGAACATCTTATCATGGTTCTATTTTATATTTATAGTATTTTTAAAGCTCTTGTATTTTTACAGTGGGTTCATACAATAAATGTTTTTTTTTCCCAGAATAAGGGTAATATGTACACTCAACATCACTTCTTAAAACAAATAAAATCCCAGCATTTTCAGTGCAATCAGAACTTGATCATCATATTGAATATCTAGAAAAGATGTCATAAAACCCATACTGGACAGAAAATGATGAATTAGGAAAGAGAATTTTTAATGGAAAGAAATAATTTATTTCCCTAAAAAAAGTTAGACTGCCAGAATACTGCCAGAACACAAGAAGAGAACCAAGAGACCCATTGGTGATTGCTTATCTTGTTCTTACTATTCTTCTCCAAATATTTAGCCAATGGCCACTGAGGATAGAAGCCTTTTCTAGATCAATTTTTCCAATTTCTCTCTTCTTTAAAGTGATTAAAAACTACAAGCCTCAGCGACTCTGATTTTTATAAAACTAATGCAGAGCTATTCAACATCCAACAGCTCAGGAATGCCTATTTAATAATTACACCTCCTCAAACTCCTCACTGGTGAATTGCTCCTATTAATTCTCCCAGGAATTTGAACATATTAAGAATGCACAAGTACTGCACCAGGCCTGCAATGTTCCCTCTCTTCTTGCCAACCTTCAGTCTGCATCCAATGCAGGAGGGATACCAAGTGCTGTACACGAGGCTGTGGATGCACAATGAGTTGGAATGACCTCTGGATGACCTCACTCTTCTGGACAATCTTCCACTGTGCATTTTTGCCTTTGTGCTTTCACTTGTCTGCCACTCTCCATCCCAACAAGGATAAATAAGAGAGAAGGAACATGACATTAATGTCATACTTGCTGCATTGCACTGATAAATCCATACACACCTTTGGCTTCTTTCACTCCCTTTTATAGCTGGGAAATGACTGCCCAAGAGCTTAAGGCTGCTCACCTACTGCCTGTACAGCAGTTGGCACACTGCAGCCGTGAGCCAGCTCCACCTAAATCCTCATGCAGGGATGCAGTAGCTGGTGCTGCCAGCACTGTGGGTGTCTCTCTACAAGAGCAGCACCCTTCACCCACAGTCAGTGCTCCCCAATCTTTCCAACACCCACAACAGCAGAGGAAATGCTGGCAGTACTACATGGTACGTTCAGGTTTCTGCTCCTGTTGACAAACCAGGAGAAGTAAAGGCACTTTTCACAAGGACAGGCCACAAAGAAGTAGGAATAGACACACCACACTGACAAATCTCAAAGAGGAAGAAAGCAAAACCTTTTGCCCTGTGGTCACAAAATACTTCCCACCACTTTCTATAGTATGGGTTTGCCTGTCATGCCCATCAGCAGAGCTGAATTTACTGCTGCCTTGGTCCCTTTTCCACCTTTCTGCTGGCACCATTCCGGGTGGTTTTTGTTATTGATTTGGCATTTCCATTTATTCTTCTGCAGATTACTAAAATTATTTTAATACAGCTCATAAGAATCACAGTGAAAAACTACTCAAAGTTTCAGAAGATATTTGTCTGACATTCTACTCCCATATTCCACAGCAATAGAACTGGATATCCTCCATAAGGTTGGAAGAGGAGCCTGCCAACACTGAACTAGCCTGGCAGGTGGTTCAGAGCTATTTTTTCCACCAGGAACTCAAAAAATACAGCAGACACAAATATTTCATGGGATAAATTCACAGGTCACGCCTGACACAGGAAAGCATTAAGCTCATAAATTAAGCTCACTCCTTTTCAGTAAGCTCAGACTGACACGTAGCAGAATAAAAGCATTTGGTCCAGCAGTATTCCAGAGCAATGCTAAACAACTGGAGATCACTCAGAGACAGACACCAGGCACTTAAATTTTTTAGATAAATTTCATTTTTACTTTTTCAATATGCAAATAGCTTGACCTTTGCTGGGCGAGTTCAACTACTGAGGGAATACAGACATACATACAACACAAGTTATGTCTGTGTCCTTGCAAGCATTAGAAAAACAGCAAATATTCACTTTACAAATAAATTTTAAATATTCCTTTTAAGACTATCTGTCCAAAATGTCTAAGATCCATGTTATAAAATCTCAAAATTCCGATATACCACCAAGGAATCATCTTGGTAGGAAGGCTGTGCATTCTTGAAGCCTCACTCTTTCACATACTCAAGCTTCATTTTTTCAGTAATATAAACAAAAAGCCTACATTTTGTTAAAGGAAATCTCATAGTTTCTCACATGTATGTGATACTTAGCCCAGGGCATTTAAAAACCCAAATACTGCATGAGTTGACAATGCTATGTTTCAATATAATTTAATTTAAATATTAATCTTAGAGGCTGTAGGAATAACTAAAGACAAACCAAGGATGGAGGGAGAACGAATATGAATCAGAATAAGAATTAATAGCATAAATCCACATAACATTATCTGAATTTAAAGGGCAGTGAAAACACCCTGCAAAACAATATCCTGAGGACACAAAAAAGAAAATCCATATAAAGATAAAAAAGATAGTCAACAACAACAACAACAAAAAAATGCAAAGGCAGGAAAATTCCCTTTATGGGCATTTCTAGCAAGAAGGTTTAGTGAAATAAAAGGTGATCAAGTGGTTCCATTGCAAATTCTATCATCCAAAGTTAAGATCCCAGCACTTTCTGGAAAAAAATCCAGCCCCCTTGAAAAGTGGAGAAGGTGAGCAGCTGAAGTGTTGGGTATTAGAGGTCACTTCTGGAAAACCTTTGTTTGCATGTAGCTGACCCATATGACAAATAGCTTTTGGAAACAGGCTCAGGCAACAGTCCTCCAAGGGGAAGTGTGCTGCACATTACATCACCAGCATCAGTAAAATATAATAAGTTTTTACATTTATCATATGCATCAAATTTAATATAAACATGGTTTTGCTATTAGGCAGAGGAGCAGAACACAAGTTTCTCAGAGAAAACTGTGCTTTGAGTTCCTCTGATTTTTGCTCATGCACTAAACACCTGTGATGGACATAAGAGGAATCAACACAATGTTCCAAAAAAAAAAAAAAAAAAAGTGACTGTAGTAGCAAGAGACCAAGCCAAGACAAAATAGATCCTCAAATATTTTTTTCAAGCACTTCAAAAAACCCCAAAATTCCTTTATCCCAGGTTTTTTGCTTCTCTGTATAGATGTATCAAAGTCTTTCTCTCATGTGATTTCTAACAAAATTTCTAACTCAGCTTTAAAATATGCCCATCCCCCACAGCACTAACATTAGTTTTTGTTAAACAGAACATCCCAATATTTTTCCTTGCTTGTTCTTTTCTGTGATGAATATTAATAGGTACTTTTTTTCTCCAAACGCTACTTTTCCTGACCATTTTTAAAAGATTTTGACAGTTGCATCAACTTCACTAATTATGCTAATTTTTAGATGTGCTTTCTGATTTCACATATAATTTCTACAGTTGCAAAGTTTGTGTTTTCATCAACAGAAATTGCTGAATGAAAAATAAAGCTATGTGACCAAACTGCCTTAATGAGCAATATTAACTGGAGAGAGCCTGCTCAGGGAGCATAAGCCCCAGATTTTAAACTGCATTTGCTACTCACATGTTTACAGAAATGCATGACCAATTCCTATAGAGACAAAGCTTTAAGTCCATGGTAAAGGGTTGTATTAAATCCCTGAAGACACCTACAGATGTGTTTTGTGGAACTGTAGCCTCACAACAAGATCTTGCAGTCTTTAATTTCTGTTAAACACATTTAACTAATTTTGCCTATTAATGCTGTGCCATCTGGGAGGAAACTTCTCAAGCAACTCTCTCCCTATGACATCTCTGAGTTCTTTTGACACATTTCATATGGTGTTTCTGGTATTTGTACTGATTACCCACCCTAAAATCTAAATTGGGAAGAACAGAGCTGGAGGAGGTGACTTAGATGTGCACTGAACTCAGAAAGTAACCTGAACAGAGCCATTGCTAAGTGCTTGAAATACCACACAGCAAATATCAATAGCCTCAACATTAAGATAAAGACATCTTGGTGACAGGGGGGTCAAATGACCAAGTCACACCGCTTGTAGGCAGCACTACCACTGTGTTCCAAAATTAGCACTACATATACTACTACATGCAAAATCACCAGGAGTGGGGATTATCATCAGCCAGCTTCTTAAGGACCATTTTTCTACTTACACAGCAGTTTTAATAATTTTAATGGTGAGAGGAACTGAGCTGCCATGACTATCAGCTAATTGCATTGACATGTACAAAACACCATAAAAATTTCATGCAGTGTCTGCTTAACAACCATTCATCATGGACATGTTAACAAAATCCTTTATTTGCACCACTCTATCAACTGCCATAAATCATACATTGGCTGTTGCCTGCTTATTTAAAACTCTCATTACCTACAGCTAGCAGGTTATCTATATGCTCCTAAACACAGAATTAAAGCAAAATAATATTAATTTTATATATATATATATATATATATATATATGCTTTCAGGCTTCATTGTAAATTCAAAAGTCACCCAGACCCATTCAAGTGCAAAAGGTTCAGTGTCACAGTTTCTAAAGCCAAGACATTAAACCAAGATGAAGGCTGTCTTGTTAACCAGAATTACTTTAGGAAAATAGGCCCTAAAAGCCATAAGAAGTTAAAAATATCATCAAAAAAGAGAGGTTATTAAGCTCTATATAAATGTACTGCTTCCACTGGATGTCCACAGGTTAATGATATGAGCATCCAGACTGTGACTCCTCATGCCACAAATCACTGCCCATGTCCAGTGTATGTCTTCTCCCCTTGGGAAACCCTCCAGATGCCCACAGAACACAAATTCTCTCTGTGCCACTCTAGTAGGCACTGCTTGCTGCTACTCATCTCACTTCAAAGCAGTCAAATAGATTTAACTGACACCTGTTTAATTTTTATTCACCAGCTTCATCAAGGATGAAAGTGTCACCAGCACATTCATTTCATGGCCCTTAACATTACCCACATCTACAAGTGAGAGTTCTATCTTCCTACAAAAACATTTCAGTGACTTGGAGCTACACCTTACTGCAGTAACAGTTACAATTTTTGACAATTCTACTGAGATTACATGAGAAATTTCAAAACAATTTCTCATCTCCCAAAGGTATGCCAAAACCATCCTAAAGAAATTATCAGAACGAAAATTACTTATTATGTATGAAATATGCATTGAAATTATTAGCAGACTTAAGATAATTAAAGCTACAAAGAATTTTTTAAAAGACTACTTAATTTTCATCACTGTTCTCACTATTTTTCTGTCCAAAGATAAAGAGATATATGTAAAAAAAAAAATCTGTGCTGACTCACCACATTCTTCAGTCATCTCAAAGTGAAACAAAACAACCTTTCCTCTCCCCCCACACCAAATCAAAGAGATGGAAAACATTAGTTACAAAAAACAGTCCAAAATAGTGGATCTTGCAGTAGTGAAACAGATTTTGCCATTTTAAATAGCATTCAGAACACTGCATGTGTAGGGTCTTTTTTTAAATTATTTTGCTATATTAACACTTCCTCTGAAACCACATTCTGAATGTGCTCCATCTGATAACTGTGCAATGCAGAAATTACACACGTGGTAAACTCATTATAAGATGACAGCATTATGTTAATGTGTGCTAAAAATGACTACAGGTTGTAAATTTAATTTTTCCTGCCTCCCCCCTCCAAAAAAAGAAAAAAAAAAAAAAAAAGAAAAGGAAAAAAAAGGGGGAAAAATCAGCATGCACTTTGGCATTAAGCATCTTTTGGCATTTGGTTTTTTTTTTGCCAAGAAGTATGATTTAATAAAATAATGCATTTTTGACTCACCACAGCATGTGCTATGTCTCTCATCTATAGGAAATAGTTCAAAGGCATCAACTTCATGCATGGGTTGCCATAGCTGATATTTGAGTCTGGCCTGCTGTTGGTACAGGTTTCTAATACTAGCCCTAAGCACAAAAAAAAAAAAAACCAAAAGAGAAAGAAATATTTGGAGTTTATTTTTCAAGTTTGACTGACACAGAAAATTTCAGAAAACTAAACTAACCTGGAATATCAATATCTGCACATTATATAACAAAGACCTTAGATTTTCCTCTGGTAATACCATAATGCATCCTGTTCAGACAGCATCTGTACCATAAATTTCCTTTCTTCCACACAAAGAAGAAAGGCAGGAGACAGAAAATTATGCAGAATGAAGTGTTGTTTAAATGGGAAAAGAGTGCCACAGTTATTCCCCACCAGCAAAAAAAAAAATATATATATATATATATATATAAAAAAAAAAGGAAAAAAAAATCAAGGCCTTAGTGCTCATGAGCACATGTTCAAGACTGTTCAAATTGAAACAGATTGCACTAAAAAAAATCATAAAACTGATCTAAAATAATTATTTTTGTTTCTATACTATCCTTCTCAGGCCAGATCTTTTCTTTGGAACAAGGAGGAGCAGAAACTTTACCTATAACAAGTTGAGATGATATGGACACAGTCACCTGCCACCAATACCTGAGGATGGAAATGGAATTTGGCTTGTAACATAATTAGCAGCTTTAAAAACTGTGTGATATGGTTACATATAGGCATCAGAAAGGCCTGTGAATTACTGCTGTTTATCAAATTAGCACCATCTTAAAAACAAATAACAAAGCATGTGACAAAAAAGTTCAACTGACAAAGCACATGCAGCCAAGAAACTTACAGACAACCTCAAGAACTGTAGGAAAAAGCAAATGCTGTGGTATTAAGATAGTGAGAGAAGGAACAAGCAAACATAGTGCTCTGGTACCTAACCACCAATCAAAACTAAGTGATCACTAGTAAGTGTAAGTTTGAGCAACATTGTCTTATCCCTTTATCCTAACATGCTTTCAAGTGTCTCAGAAGAGAACTAAAATTTTGTACTACGAACAGAAAATGAAAAATCCTCATGAGAAAACAACTACTTAACAAAAAAAAAGGGCCCAGCTCAGGTTCCTGAAATCCCACCCTCAAATTTCAGCTCCTAATTGACTGGGTTATTGACCCCTTAGTGTAGAATCCTGGTGAACTTTTTTTTACTTGACTGGAAAGCTCTTCTGGACCCCCAACTTCTAGTGATTATTACCTCACTGTCCTAAGAGTCCTGAGACATAAGTCCTGACACAAGTCCTGAGAGAGTCCAACATACCCAAAGATTCGTGTTAGATCAGGTCCTAACACAGCCCAAATTTGCCATGGCACTGCTGTGATGTGAGCAAGGGGCTGCACTCACAGGAGCACCAGCATCTTGTTCTTAGGAGAAAAGCCCAGAACAGCCTAAAAATACAACAGCTGCTTTTCCTTTTTCTTGCAGTAAGAAGACACTGCCCTTTGCTCCAGGCACAGTCAGTAAGATCCTAGGGTACATTAAAGCTCATGAATTCACATGCTTTGTGTAGAAATGAAACTGAGAACATACCACCACCACTAGTGAGTTCATACACCGAAACTTCCACCAAAAATCTCACTGTACAAAAAACCAATAAGACTGGAAAGTCTTGAGACTTGAATCTCCTCCCCTTCTAACAATTATCCAAGACTGATTCTAAAGCTTGCTAACAAAGCCACAGCTATCAGGCTGAAACACAGTAGAGCAGTTCAAGGACAGCTGTGTAACTTTCATAAAGAGTGGGCAGGGGACCAGGAAATTCCGTCCCATCCCCTCTACTGTTTTTGATTTCTACTTTAATCACTGCTGGTCCTTTTATGAGGGTTCATTTTCCTTGCAAATAGCCTTCAAAACAGTAAGTGTGCAAGAATTACAGAAAAGGAACAGTAAGTGTGCAAGAATCAAAAGCAGAATATGAGCATTGAAGGCCAGAATTTATATACATATATATATTCAGTATTGTAGTCCAATAAAGACTCTCTCCTTTACTCCCAATGACATAAGAGATTAGCAACTGTGGTGATTCTGCAATCACCAGGCTTTCAGGACATAATTTCTAGTAGTGCTATTATTATAAGCTCAAAATGTAATCAGTGGAATGGGAGGGACTGTGGGTATAGAATGCTTGTGATAAAAAACCCAAAAATTTAGTTGGATTTGAAAATTTACCAACAAGGCGGTGATATTTTCCATAATTTGGAATTGTCCAAATTGTCCAGGGAACTGGGTAGTATCTACTGAACAACAGAGACTGCCAATTTTAAAGCTGGAGGCCTTTCCCTAGATGCAGCTTTTCTCTACTCCACATCTTAAGAAAATTATGATGTCGTCTGCAAAAGCAATGCTAAAACCATCCTCCTTTGGGCCTGCTTTAGTCCTCCCTTAAACTGGATGAATTTTGCAATGAACTGTAAACTACAAGCGAACTTTATGACCTTCTCCAATAACATGGCAGTGAAATTTTGATAAGTCTCTCTTTGCTTTCCCAAGCCAGATTCGGTACTGTAACACTGTTTGAAGGTGTATTGATCCAGTACAGTTAAATCGCAAAAAAACAGCTGCAAACATGCCAGCCACTGACAGCAGGGGAAAAAAACCCAAACCTGCAAGAAAACACTCATCCCTGTGGTCTGCTCATAGAAATGTGTGTGTGCACCGAAGGGGATTTTAACAATGAGAAGGACATTTTCCAAGCAGGCAGACAGGCAGCTGAAGTTAACTTATTTTTCATGGTAAGTGATTTCTGTCCTTATCCTATTCAGGAACATCCTTGTAATCCGAATATTCCTCAACAAAACCATAATTACAACAGGACCCTGAAAAATTATGCATGCTCTGAAACAGCAGGAGAGAGCTATGAGCAAGAGTGCAGTTTATTGAGAGTCAGGGAAAAAGAATATTGTTTAATGGCTGAGGTCAAATCACCTCTGTCGTTCATATCCGCATCCCTGTGAGACAAAGTCATTAGCTGAGCCAACTGAGAAGGTATTCCTCTGCCACCATTCCTAGCAGGAAGAGAGTTGACAGCCACAGGACCACAGAAGAAAATATTGCCTGGCCAGTGACTGCATGGCAATGCACTTAAAGAAGGTTAAAATAGTGGAGGTTTGGTGCACCCCACTTTCCCCAAGTTATGAGGACCAAAGACAGGTTTCATGTGAGCAAAGACAAACAGTCCTGTGCTGTACCTACGCCAGCCTGTTCTGTCTTAACCCTTCTCTTCTGCTGAAGCTGGGCTTGCAGGACAACCTCTGTGTCCTCAACCAAGCTGATTTCAGACTCCTCTGATCACTTACAATATACTAATTGGTGTTTTCCTCCTCATAAATTTCTACTCCGTGCCATAATTTCCCTCAAAATTTGTATTTTCACAGAGTGTCAGTTTGTCCCTGTAGAAGCCTCTGGCAAAACTTACAGTGAACATATCAGAGTGGAAAGTTGCACTGAGGATACCAGGCAGCTCTGCAGCAAAAGGAGCCCATGTAAACAAGCTGACAATCCTCCAGCACAGGAATGGTGTGAAACATGCCCATCATGGTTCACTGGGAGCACAGGCTGCTTATTAAAAAAAGCTGTAACACTTAATTATCCAAGGCAAATTTCTATTATTTCTAATAATCTCACTCTGCTGTAAAAAACAAAACCAACACTTCTTCCTGTAGCAGTAGCTTTTTCTGCCTGAGGATTTCCCTGCAAAGCAACATTGATTTCACTGCAGCATCTACAGATTCTTAATTCTCTTTTGCAAAATAACTGGCCCGTAGCTTGCTGTAAACATTTCTCCTGAAAGCTCTTGTGGTTCTGTAAAACCCAGTGGGCTGGGTTGTTCACTTGAATCCAAGCAATGTGGAAGAGTGATGATTAAAGGCTACTTTCTTAAAAACAACCCTCACCCCCACATCCAACAAGGTCTGTCAAACACTTCCACACACACACTTTTTCCTTTTTAGCATTCAATCACTGTGCAAAAGGCCAAGACTTCTGTCCTCTGAATCTTCCAGCTCCTTGTCCTCTCTTTATCTCTCCACATTCAAATTTTACACGGTCGTGTACAGACCACATAACCCCCCAACATCCTCTTTTTTCTGCTGAGCTGCAAGCCAAGACACCTCCTTCCCCCCAAAGCCCGCAGGCAGCGTTCGAGGTGATGAGGCTGAGCAGAACCCCACTGTTTACATGAGCCAGCTGCTAAAGCACCACCACACTCCCATGCACGGTGTGCCCCTGCCCTGCTCTCACAGCCACGGTCACCTCCAGCGCCCAAGCATCAAAGCTCATACACACCCGAGCCCAGGAAAACGATGCTCCTCCGGCCACAAAATGGACAGGTGCAGCTTCTTGCTTCGCTTTGCAGTTTACTTCATTAACCTCTCTCTCTCCCCCCCTCTCCCCCTGCTTTAATTTTTTTTCCCCCCTCAAGCAGCAATCAATATTCATCACCCCACCCTGCGAAAGCAGTTAGTCAAAGAATATTAGCATCAACCACCTACCATTCCTTGCTCGCAAGCTATTCTCCTCGTCCAGAAAGCTTTTCCCCAAACTGCGACTTTAGGTGGGATTTTTAAATCACATTCCAAACAGTGCCGAGGGGAAAAAAAATGGGCTATTTATAATAATAAGGAAAAAAAAAATAAAAAAAGGAAGAAAAAAAAAAGAAAAAAGATGGGCAGTTGGTTTCAAGGTAAATCACTGTTTTCCTTTAAAGAACTGAATAAAAGCCTGGGGGAGAGGGTAGAAGAGAACAGAAAAAAGGGGAGGCAAAATGTCTGATAATAATGAAATAAAAGGGGAGGGGGGGGAAGAGTGGCTTGCTGAATCACGCTCTTTCACTGCCTGGAAACCATTGTGCAGCGTGATGCTGGCTGTACCATTGTGGAACCTACCAGAGGAGACAGGCAGAGAGCTTGGGGAATGGGGCTGCTATGGCAACTGAAAGGAGCACACATGACGTCAAAGCACACAGAGGTCTCGCAGGGGGAGGGAGAGAAAAATCTAATCTGCAGCCACAGCCACGGTATCTCCTGGAGAATCAGGGGATGGAGCAGCCTGCAAAGGGAAGCTGAGCAGCCTCCTGTAGCACTTACCAGTAGCAGCAGCAGCAGCTCAGACATCTGCAGTACAGAGGGAAGGTGGCAATAGCAGTATGGATCTGCTCTTTTGTTTACATTAGCTGCTATAAATGCCCATCACTCTAAAAAAAATGTACACATCTTTAAAATTCAATCAAGTTTCACACTCAGGAGAGGGATTTTAAAAAATAATAAAATTACAACACATCTCCTCCAGAGCCACTGAACACAGCTGCTGCTCGAATGAACAAGCACTGCAATTCTTGGAGTCCCTCAGATGCCCTGCTAAAGATCTCCCCTCTAGCAGTATGTTGTGCCCACTGCTAGACTGCCACAAACCCCACTTCTAAAAACTACCACTGCACACAGGAACTACTGCATTTTTTGCTCACAGAACCAAGCAGAGCTGGTGATGACTTCCGATGCCCTCAAGTTTAAAAATTGAGCAGATAACATTTCTTCTGCACACATCAAACTGCAGGATGTTTCCTCTTTTCTGACATTAAACAGCAAAGAAAGTACACTGCAAGGCTACTACACTTCCATGAGATGTAGGCTGGGATAAGAGCTAGTCAGAAATATCATCATAGAATGCTTTGAGTTGGGAGGAACATTAAAGATCCTCCAGTTCCAGTATCCCCAGGCAGGGATGTCATTCATTAGACCAGACTGCTCAGAGCCCCATCCAACCTGGCCTTGCACATTTCCAGGGATGGGGCATCCACAGCTTCTCTGGGCAACCTGTGCCCATGCCTCACCACCCTCACAGTAAAGAATTTCTTCTTAGTATCTAACCTTAACTTGCTCATTTTCAGTTTGAAGCCATTCCTCCTCATCCTGTCACTCCAGACCCTTGTAAAAAGTCCCTCTCCATCTTTTCTGTAGGCTCCTTTCAAATTATAGAAGCCCACACTTGAGTGACCTCAAAGACCTCTCCAGGCTGAACAATCCCAATCCCTTTTGCCTTCCTCCTATTATAGTGACATTTTATCTTGCCAAAATATCCTTTCAAAAAAACAAACTATTTTCTTCAGTATATCAATTTCATTGGTCAAAAGGAACACCAAGGAACTCATTGCAGCTTTCCTGACATTGGTCTGAATATTTCACAGGTTTTATCACACCAGGAGACAAACACAGTCCTGTGTGACCAGGAACTTGAACACGGAGGTTGATCTAAGCCAGGCTGGGTAACTCTTGCTTTTCTGAGGGCCACCCAAGTGCCTTTAGCAGCCCATACATTGACATGTGGGCTGACATATGGCAGATAAACATTTAAATCGTTTAACCTGACTACAAAGTGGAGTCAATGGCTGTAATGGGCCCCTGAGCTATTGGTTGCCCGTTCTTGTCTACACATACAACTTCCCCTTCTCATTAGCTTATTTCTCCTGCATGTTCTTATTGTTTGGATGTGAAGGTTTTTATTTTGATTCATGTATCATTCATGCATACATAAATACATGCATAAAGGTCTGAACGCATTTAGTTGAAGCAAGAAAAAAATCTATAGTTCCAAATTTCACACAGTTGTCTTTTCTCCCCCCATTTACTTAGCAGTTCAACCACAAGCTAACAATCACCACAGCAAGTCCACCCCACACTCTACATACTACTAAGAGAAGATGTGAGGATGTCCTGCTATTGTCACCAGTGCCCTGTGGAGGCACAAAGGGCAGCAGGGCACAGCTTCCACTCCAGTTTGCAAACACCGGCACACTAGAAATAAGCAATAAGCCAGATACATTTAATGTGTCAAGCTACTAGTCTTCTTCAAAAATTCACTATTGTTGGGCAAAATACAAGAATGAAATTACCTCTCTGAAGGTCTTTTTCCTTAAAAATAGATCCATACACATATTTTGCTGTATTACAAAAAACATTCTGGATACAATAAATTGAAGTTTCCTAGAGAAAAACAAACAACCCTAGATTGCTATGTGAGTGAGGAAAATACCTTTGAAAATACCATTAACTGACCACTCACTGGTGCAGAAGGGATTAGAGGTGGCTGCTTCTGTCATAATTACAAGAGTGCAGTTGGACAAACAGAGAGGAAACACAGAGCCTTAGCTTCTGCAGAAGTGACAGAAGCTTTGGAGAATAATTAGGAAAAAGTATCTAATGGAAAACTGTGGTTTTCAAATGCTTCTTTTCCCAATCAAGGGATGCTGCTTCCTTGAGTTCGACACAAATTCTCTCCAAATTCATCTTGGGTGATTACAGAGTCCTCCTGAGATGCTTTACTGGCTGGGCCAAGATACACCAGGATGCTACAAAATGCATTCCACAATGGAATCAGGCCTCAGCTGAACACTGATGGCCTGACACAGTGCATCAGATTGGCATCAAACAATTTAAAAAAACCATTTTTGGCACCAGCTTCCCAGAATAGCCGCCCCAGTCTTAACTGGTGGTCATGCTCTCTTTGACAGGTAAGACCAGAAGTGGGTATGGTCTAAATTTAAGCTCAACTGGATGGGAGCACATGTTTACAGCACAGAATTAGCTACAAAGGTCACAGTGAGTCAACTAAATCAATTTCAGCTAATTTCTTGGACATCCTCTTTGTGCCTCTAAAGTATTTAGTGTTGGTCCTCCTCAGTACAAAAATAATGTAATTTCAAATGTAAATTCTGCATACGATTTGCAGCCCAGGAGATGAAAGCTAGACTGTACCTCTGTCATTGATCTTCATGAGAGACACTGGGAGAACAATTCTCCCAGAGCCTGCTGCATGGATGGCTGAATGTAGCAACTCCTGAATTGCCACAGTTTGCAATCCAGCACATTAAAGCAACCTGAAATTGGTGATGGCTAAATGCAGTGGGTTGCAAACTGTGATGGTTTAAGAGCAGCTACACTCCCCCTTCAGCTCTGCCTGCCTTACATGGGTCACATTGCTCTGAATCACATCCAATTAAGGCCACTAAAATAAAGTCCTAGTGAGCAAGCACCCTCATGTTTTAAGACATAAAACAAACCAATCTCTGAACAAATTCTTCCACCCAAGTCGGTGCTAAAGTCAGAACTAAAGGATTTCTCAACATCACTTTCAGTTTTGTAGGATTCCAGTCTGATGCAATGGTGCCTGAGTGGAACAGTGGAGGTGTGTGTCAGGCTGTCCATGGAACCAGCCACTGCTGTTCCCCCAGGTATGTACCCACTGTGCATGAAACCCAAGAGTGTCCTTGGAACAAAGTTATTTTGCCAGCCTGAGGATGCAATATAACAAACTCTTGCTTTGCAGCTCTCATTTCTCTGCCATATAACCCTCCCCTGTACTGAATTTCTCACCTGGCTTTTAACAAAATCCAAAAATTTGCAATGCCTTCATTGCTCTTATTTAGTCTCATTCTAAAGCAAAAATTACTGATGAAGGTTGACCTGGACTTTATCACAGAAAAAGGAAATAATCTTGATTTTGTGTTCATCTCCATCAAGAGGCCTTTAAAGCCATTACATTTTTTACTTTGTTATTATCTAATGGTTGAGAGAGGCTTTTAAAAAGGTAAAGGATGTTACACATACTCCTATAATCCTTATTTCACCCCCTTTGCTTCCACTATCGCTTCACTGCCATACCATGAAGAATCCATACATTTTAATCCTAGGATTTCTTTAACCTTCTTATACAGGTGGACAAATGTAGCAAAACTAAACTAAGACGAAGAATTAAATATGACCAACATCAAGTCAGTTTTCTATATAATTCTGAGGTTGAAAAGCATAGTCTAAACCTTCCTCTTACTTTCATGAGGCCTGACCAATACAGGGATGCTGCAATTACAAAATGTAATTGGAGACAAAATCTGGAAATTGAGAACAGGCAGTGATATCATAGGGCAGGGCATGGCTGTTGGACAAGTCCACTTGATTCATTTTTTCACAAGGGAGGTTTTAAGTGAAAGAAACAGTGAATCAGCACAACAGATGCACCAGAAGAATTCTTAAAAGAGACTGATAACAGTGAATGATCCAAGGAGTTGCACTGATCACTTGCTTGTACATTGCACGAACAAGGACAAAATCCAACAGCTATCTGAACAAAAAGCATTATTTTAGATATTGAAATCCTGGTTTAGATGTAGTAGAGAACAAGAGCAAATTCAGGAAAAATGGTTCTTCAAGTCAAGAATGCTTTTCATTACCCATACATTTCTAAATCAAGATCTAAGATAAGATAAAACAAAACTTACCAGGTACACATTAATTAAGCAGTAACACAGGCACTAACACAGGAGAAATGTGCACACAAATGCAAGCACATGAATACACAAACTTGAAGGGTTCCAGCTTTTATATTCATCATCATCAGAAAAAGGATGTCCTGAAAGGAAGCCCATAATCATTAAACATCAAAATGCACATATATCTCACTAGCAGTACACTAGATGTAGAAAACTGGACAGTTGAATACTTACTTCAGTTAAGGGAATGAACTTAATGAGTAACTTCAAGCATCCAAGTGTTGGAGAAACAGGATTGTTTCACAATTTCACCTATATTTCATCTATACCTTCAATTACTACATTGTTAGCGAAAAATATTTTACTGCCTATTTGAAGACATATATAAACAGAACAACTTCAGCACATAATACTACTGCCATTTTTGAGACTGCTCTGCTGGCTGTCAAGGGCTGCATGTCCTGTAAACTCTAGCAAATTAATATACCCTAAAATGCACTGATACAATTTTGAATACATTTATCATGGGTGTTTGTTCCAATAATATAAAACATTACATAAAAACGCTAAAGGTGCCATTAACCAAATGCTTACTATGAAAAAGAAAACAACCTTAATTGTAAATTGCCATCTGAAGGTAATGCCATGAACTGCTCAAGTCTTATTTAATTTTAAAAATTGCCACTTCCTGTATTCAGTAATTCTTCCAGAGCGAATGATTTCATGCTCAATTTTCCCTGCAGAGATACATAAGGCATGTATGATGGATTCAATTATAAACGATTCCAGTACAATAGAGCACTAAACAGAATTTAAACTTGTTTCAGGATGCAAACAAACAGAAACCAACCCCTCCCCACATTATTTACATAACATGACTGCACAGCCATCATTAACAACATTTCACAGGTTTACCTGAAAACCATGACACACTTCCAGCTGACTTCTGTGAAAAATTCCACACTGTCAGCTCACTTTGCTACAACCATAAAATTAAATCAGACTGTGACAGATGGTGTCCAGCCTGTCTGAAGATATTATCTGCTGTATAAATATTGATGATTTCAGTAAGTTGTGCTCCAAATACACATTTTGAAACAATATAGATTCTCATCTTGAGCTAACAGTGAAAGCTTTGGCTACATTACCATAACAATAATATGTTCCCCAAGGTAGGATTTAGAAGATATGGGCCAAATAATTCTCTGGGCTAAAAAATGCATTCAAAGTTGCATAGACTTACTGAAATGGGAAAAGAATGCGTTGATAGATTTAGTAAACTACATGGATTTCAGCACCCTGCTGAGAGATGGCTCAACCTCCTCTGCTACTGAAAACTCTGGTTCCTGGGTTGTTTCAAAAGCTTTTAATATACTGCTTTTTCTTATAAAATCTTTCTTGGTACATTACTTGCTTGGGAATTGTTTAATTTCTCAAATTTAATTCTCACATAAGAGTGTGCACAACTCATTGATTTTTTTTCTTAAGCTCACCAGGTGATGCTTTCTCTTACCAAGTCCTGATGACACACTTCTTGCACACAAGCAAGTCTCTGCTCCCACAAGGAAACCAAACAGTTTCAACTAAGACTACACACTAAGATTGTCAGAATGTCAGAATTAGCAGCACATGATCCTTTTTTTAAAGCAATTGGACTGACTGCCTCCATGCTTTTGGTTCCCCAAATACGTGATTTCAAAGGTGTTCTTGCTCCCCTTCAGGAGCAGAATGATCACATAATGCAAAAAACTTTTTGGATGTTTTATTTTATCTCAGCCCTGACCCTGAGGACTCCAGCATTGCCTGTGAGTTAAGAAGTAGAACAGCTTAACTTTCATTTGATTTGGAGAAAATTTATTCACAACAAAACAGAGTGAGATAAGGTAGGGCAACTACCCAGTGCAACATACATGAGATGCACATTCAAAGAATGCAAAAATTCCCTTCACCACACCTGCTTTCCACACTTGATGCCTCAGGAATGCTTGTGATGCTCTCCAAAGCTGGACAAAGGCAGGAGAGTGTGTATAGCAGGGGATGCTGCACCAGCATCTGCATGAACCCTTCCCACCTGAGGTACTGCTGTCCAAGGGAACCTTGGCTGCTTCACCCTGCATCTCTCTCTGTCACACAGGCTGGCATGGGGCCTGAGAAACCACCTGAAAAACATTTCCTCTTACTCCCATAACTCCTCATGTGATCCAAGGGCCTTACTAGAACGGGTACAAACAATTTAATGTCACTCTTAGATACTGCTTGCCAAGACAAAGCAGCAGACATATCTGAAGACGGACAGAGTAAGACCCTGGGGGTTGTTGCTTCTATGGCTTGGATGTTGCTGTCATACAGCATTATGCAGGTCTGCCAAAGCAACACCTTTAAACACCCCATTTCAGTACTGATTTTGGAACACAGCAGCTAAGTGAGGACAATGCACAAACTGGCTGTGCTTGACAGCTCCATAATTGTCCAAAAGTGCAGAATAGAGATGTGAAAAGAGCACAATTCCAAGGCAGCATATTTCAATTTTAGAATTGAAATAATAGCTCAAATATAACAGAGCTGTTCATTTTTTCCAGGCATTCTCATTTCACTTAGGCATTGTTTGTGCTTCTAGCCCTTCCCCTTCTTCACTGCCTCAGCATTCTTCATTTCATCCTGCCATATTGCAAAGACTGTCTCAGAAACAGCAAGAAGAAAAAACAAAAACAAAACCCCAACCCCCCCAAAATTTATGCATTCATGAAAATCCTGCCAAGGCCAGAGAAACATAAGGATCCTAATCTATTACTTCACTGAAAAAAATAGAGAGATGGTGTGATCAATGTCTGTTTTCCTACAGTGGAATAAGTTATCTGATCCACACAGTCATGTAATCTTGTAAATCAGGATAAATCTACAGCCAGCAATTGGAATATCAATATAGGCAAAGCTGTAAAATTAAAAAAAAATAATCCATACCAGCATGTTCTGAAAGTTATGTCAAAAGCACCTAGCAGCCTGTCTAATACTGCATTCTTTCTGCTGACAGGAAAGTCAAGACCATAATCTGCACCAAGGTTTAAAGGCTTAGACAACCACTTCTGTTGACTGAGAATAGTTTGCAGAGGCCAGTTCTCAAGGATTCTTCTTAGAACTGATCTAAACACATTACCAAAGAGGGACTGCAACATCCTAGTATTTTTATGGCAGGGAAGAGGCAAAATATTCCAGGAAAAAAATATATTACTCCTATTTATTAAGTCAAAAAGAAGTTAAGAAAGTTCAGAAATTCAGGACTGATAACCACTGAAATAGACCATTGACTGCTGGAAACGAAAAACAAAACCAAAGTCAGCATCTGCAGAAAATTCTCTGATCTGGCTTCAAGAGAGAAAGAGAGGTTCTAAATCATAGTTTAGCAACTGGCCATTTTAAAGAAGGAAGTAACACAGTGATTTTTATTGAAGGCCACTACAATCTCCTGGGATACCCTGTGTTTATTTCACTTGAGCTGAAATCCAGAACAAAAACCAGAGAACACGTCTGACTGACACCTACCTGGCAGGTCTCTCTCCTGTGCTTTCCCCTCAGTGATTTATCTTATTTGCCCTGGACTCAACCAAAACAAACACATTAACAAACACATTATGGAAATCATACACTTTGAATCCAAACAACTCTCTTGGGTGAGCTGGACTTCTTGCACCTCACGGAGCACAATTCTGTCATCTCATCATGAACATGTGATGATATTTAAGACACCAGGCTTGGACATCAGGGAGAGCTACATTCCTCCTGAACTAGCATGCAGATAACAAACAAAACTCCCTGTGGCATTTCACATCCCACTGGTATCTGTGTTTATTCCCCTGATTTGGGCTCCTCATATCCTTGGACATCAACTCCACAACAGCCAGCTGCCTGCTGTCAGCTCCGAGTCAAGTTGCAATTTATGACACACTCCAATTTACCTTCCATTGTTATCACAGACAGATGAAGCAAGATAACAACATGAAACTATGGCTTGGAAGACACCCATGAAACATCTTTTGTTTCCTCTTCTTTTGATTCCAGATTCTAGGTGTAATCTTGACATGGATTCCTTTCAAGCACAGCACTTTTCCTCCCGAAACAAAGCACCAGGTGCCCCAATGAATCCTTGTCAATCAGTGAAGCTCTTTCATCTGCATGCCGTGTCATTTAGAGCTATTACCAAGGCATTAAACCATCCACTAGGTGACAGTTGACACTTGCTGTAAAGTGGCTTTGTGATGAAAGACATTATAGGCATTAAAAAACATTAATTTTAATACTGTAATGTAACAATTGTTAACAACATCACTTCTGAACTGGTAGCACCTTCACATGAAGAATGTCATTCACCTTTTTCTCAAATGGCAAGTTTTACAGGAAAGGAACATTCTAATTTTTTTTTTTTAATTAGTTCCTGAAATCAAGCAAAGTACTTGAAATTCCTATGAAATAATAGAAGTAATCAGAACTTAGTGAGACAGCCTCTTGAAGGAAACAAAAACATTGATGACAGCGGACAAAAGATATTTACCCTGGACATCAGTGATCACTGCACAGGTTCAATAAATCAAGTTTGCACAAACAGAAATTATAGAGTGCTTG
The DNA here is from genome assembly GCA_013186435.1 of Turdus rufiventris. NCBI lineage: Eukaryota > Metazoa > Chordata > Aves > Passeriformes > Turdidae > Turdus > Turdus rufiventris. The sequence goes on along the minus strand of PYHW01010582.1, from coordinate 6,161,405 downwards.
CGTATCTTTGTTTCAACTGACTTTCCTTAAAAAAAGTTTTAATAATTTCCAATTGCAAGCATATTTATTAACCTCAGGTCAGAAATAGCTGTACTGTCTTTTGAGTGCTTCTGTAGGTATAATTTTAACACTTGTTATAAAAAGTTCAAAGCTGCTCCACTTTTGCATCTGGTCAGCCTTTTTTTTCCCCCTTTAGGATGGAAATATATTTTGCCTATATCTTCAAACCAACAGTTCTCAAAGAACCTCATAACCAGCACTGTAGCACTACTTTCTGAAGAGGTATTCTCATTAACACAGAAAATTCTTGGAAATGAGATGAGTTCAAAGGTTTTGTGCTAAAAAAAGCATGAAAAATAAAGGCAAATTACCATTACTGCCAGTAGGAATGGTAACATGGAAATTGATGCCCGGAGTAAGTAAACCTTAATTTTTAGTGGTTACCCAGCAAAGGTTTATCATAATCCTTTCTGGTTTGTTTTCTTTCAATTGGCATAGAAAAGATTAGGAAAGAAGACATGGGGAAAAAGCCCCAATTCTTTAAATGTTAACTGGAAAAGAAAGTATTGCCAATCCATGAAATTCCTATTAAAGTCATGACATTTCACTTCACTTTCCCCTTCAGACAAGCAGCAAGGAAGAAAAAATTCCAAAGTAATTTTAGCTTCTTTCCCATCACAGGAAAAAAAAAAAAAAGGAACCACAGAACAGATGGATAAAATGCTATATAATGAAACCTTCATGCTGAGGACTGTACTCAATATGTGCCATAAATAGCCACCTCAAAACTGCCCCAGATCACTTCACCAAACCCAACACTTACTACAGAGCCTCTTGTAAAATCACTGGGCTCAGTGAGAACCCTGCATCTCTAGGAGTGGCCCATTGACACATCTGTCTTTCAGGCCTAGATGGAATCCAAATCTCAGAGCTGTGATCCAACGCTTCCCCTACAACGTGTGGGGAGAAACAGGCGTTCAAGCCGAGCTTATCTAAAGCTGCAGGCGTGAAGAATGACAACCAGCTTGCTATCTCAGAGGAAACATTTTCCACTGCACTTGATCCAAATCCCTTTCTCTGTCCAGAACACGGACAGTCCAGGTCTCCTCCCACAATCCTGGGTGCCTGCAGCTGTTTTTTGAATGGCCAGACAAGGACTCCTGTTTATTTTTGAAGAGCAGCTGGAAGAAGTTGCAGCACTTTTAGCTAATAGCTCAGTGGCATAACCACTTTCCCAGGCAGTGATAGGCTTGGATTCACTGCACAGAAGTGAATGCAAAACCCTAAAGTCAGAAACAGAAAGCACAGGGAAAATAATTCACAGAACCACTAGGTTGGAATAGACCTTCGAGATCATTGAGTCCAATCCATGTCCCAACACCTCAACTAAACCATGGCACCGAGTGCCACATCCAGTCTTTTTATAAACACATCCAGGGATGGTGCCTCCATCACCTCCCTGGACAGACAATTCCAGTACTTTACCACTCTTTCTGTAAAAAACCTTCTCCTAATATCCAACCTGTATTTCCCTTGGCATAGCTTAAGTCTGTGTCCTCTGGTTCTGTCAGTGCTGCCTGGTGAGAGACCAATCCCACCTGACTGCAGCCAATTTCAGGGAGCTGTGAGAGTGATAAGGTCACCCCTGAGTCTCCTTTTCTCCAGGCTAAACACCCCCAGCTCCCTCAGCCGTTCCTCAAAGGTCTTGTGCTCCAAACCCACTTGTGTAGTCCTGCAAAAGGGATAAAAGAGCATCCTTGGGTCTGTTCCTACGACTGTTTAAGCAGAGAGATGCAGTTTTTGGAGCGTCAAAAATAACCCAGACCTGTGCTGAATATGCAAAGCCATGAAGATGGCAGGCACTGCCTTCCACATCCCTCTCTCTCTGGCTGCTTTTCCTAAATAAAGCATTCACAGCTGCAGTCACAAAGAGCCCAGTTTAACTGATATGAATGTTCTCGGCTAGACCCTATTTCTCAATCCCTACATTTAAGGGAGACGGAGGTGATTATCTCATCTGATACATACAGAAGGGCATAGAATTGCAGGTGCCAAGATAAGGAATTGATAAGACTTTACAGCTCTGTGAACACTTGTCCTTCTCACCACTGCTCTGAACAGCAGAGTGGAGATGAGGGATAAGCCACAGAGCAGCCTCAAAATTTCAAACAAGCTAATTTTTTTTTTAAACTCAGCTCCTAACAGCTGAAGATGAATCATTTATCAAAAATATTAGTCAAATATTAAATACATGATACTCTAGGTGTGGTTCAGGTATCTGATAGTTTCCAATTGCTGCAGACTGGATGTCATTTTCCTAGTTTTATTATGTTTTCATGAATGATACCAGGTTAACAGTTATTACCAAATATCTTACTTCTATGCCTGAGTGAAATAATAAAAAACAAATTTTAAAAAATTATCCTATTGTTTCTTTTCATAGTTTGTTCACTTTGCCCCTTCTGCTTTTTCTGCTTTTTCCACATTGCACAAGTCAGTAAACATTACAGCGAAGTAGACTGAAAATACAATGCTTTCTATTTCAGGTTCCAAACTATTTATAGAATTGAATTTTAAAATTTTTTGGCTTGGAAGGAACCTTAAAAATCATTAGTTCCAACACCCCTGCCACGGGCAGGGGCATCAAGTAGGATTTCAAGGGATCAACCATCATTTTAAAGCCATATTTATATTCCAATGATCCTATTATATACATGTGATAGAACTTTTCTGATCCCTACACAAATCAAAAGGTTTCTTTACAGCTGAGCATGGTATAATTTGACTTCCATTTGTGGGAAGAGAGACTTCAGGTTTCTCTTTTCCCCCCAAGTATTCCCAGAATGGCCGTGACTGCACATCAGCTTTGGGCTGGTTGCCAACAGCCACCTGGTGGCACTGAGAGATCTCCAAGATACTCCCTGATGTTCCTGCATAGTACATTACACACACCACCACAACTGGTATTAAAAGGAGCTCTCCCTTGGGTCTAAGCTGGCCTACATCACTGATCTCCTCCTTTTATCCCAGCACAGCATGGAATGTGGTGCAGTTCCACCCACTCTCCCACTTCTTCACTGTCCTTCCATACATACACACTGCACAAATAGGTGGATATATAGATAAATGAGATTGAACCACTGCTGTCATCACCTTTGTATTCCCACCCACCTCTTCCTGCTATATGTGAGACCTTTGGGTCCGTGCACCCCTTCACATCCCACGGAGGGAACACACAGGATCTGGAACACACAAAATAAGGAAAAGCCTCCCACTGAATTCAGCAGTGACACTTGGGCAGGTCACAGCCCCATGCCTGGGTTTCCAGCTATTCCCCTCACCCAGGGCACAGCCTGCAGTTCCCACTGCTCACCATGCTGCTGGCACTGTGGGTATTCCTCCATACAGGCAGTTGCTGAGCTTGATGAAAACATCAATGCCTCTGTTTTAAAGATTATGCAAGAAATGTAAGGAAAAAATACCCTCCCTTTGCATAGGCTGGGGGCTGCACTTCTAGAGCACGTGGGGGCTCCTTCTTTTAATTTAGTTTTGCTTATGATCAATGGAATGGGTGCACACTGCAAGCAGCATTCCACAGATTAACTGGCACCAGCACCTGTGTGTATCAGCACAGTTCTGTAAAGAAACTGTAGAACACAAGCCTGTATAATACAGCACCTGCAAAGGGCCTATTTAATTGAACCCTTCCCATCCACAGGCAGAGTTCAAATAGCTCAAGATCCTAGATAATAGGTGTCAGGGAAGACAGACCTATTATTTATCACACAGCGAGCAAGAGCAAATATAAAAGACTAACCAATAGCCTTTCCAATCCCACACTGCCAGTTGGCACTAAATGATAAGTGAAAGCACTGCAAAGTGCTTTTTTCCTTGCTTTTATAACAGTGCAATTTTAATATGTGGTGTATGGCACATTGCCATTTCCATTTTTTGAGTGCAAAAGCCTTGTACAGGGAACAGGGAGTACAGCCAACAGAACCAGATCTACCTAGAACTTTGAACTAAAATTCATTTTTTCATGGATGAACAGCAAATATTTGGGGTTTGGGTTTTTCTTGGTTAGTCTTCATGTTCAATACTAGGCATTTATTTGAACTGTTAAAGCAAGCTTTTAATAAATTCATTTTCACCAAAAGGCTCTCATTTATCTTCAACTCTGCCCAAATCAATTTTGCCAGAGGGATTCACAGCCAGCTATACACAAATTCTCCCAGGAACAGCAGAATCCCTCACACTACAGTCTGTGGTGGGTGGAGGCACAGGACTCAGAAATCTCAACACACTTGGGAGTTGCTGCATTCAGCCCTACTACCTATCTGTAGGATTAGGCAGGGAAGCTCTGACTGATTTGCCCTTGCTGTATCCAGCCCCATGCCCATAACCACCCCACTTCAAGAGGTGAGCCTCAAGGACAGTGTTTGGTGTTACAGACACCACAGAAGGCATTTTTGTCTGACAAATGTGCATACAAGTAACTACTGAATGATAGGAAGTGTTCACACTTATTTACTAATGCAGATACAAGTACACATCGTTGAAAGAAAAATCTTTTTGCTCCAACTTTGTCCTGGGAATAATAACAGTCAAAAAGAGAGTTTTAGTTATAAAACTATCCAAATAGCAGGATGCAAGATTCTTGGTGAATTTTACCTGCACATGATTATCTGTGGGTTTGGTTTTTTTGTTTGTTTGGGGTTTTTTGTTTGGTTTGGGTTTTTTTAATTGCATTTGTGGTGGCTCAGTGTAAGCAGTTCCTCTTTTGGCATTTAAATCTCTAACTGAGCAGGATAAAAAGGCAGATTATGTGACAGACTTCCTTCAAAATCTGGAGACTCCCAAGACCATTCAGGAAAACTGATAAACAGGCTGGAAACCTGAAAATTCGGGGATAATAGCAGGGATTAAAAATAAACACATCTCAGAATAAGACTAATGCTATTGCATGTTGACATTGCAGAATTACATTGGCATAACAAAACACTGCTGTTGGGGTCTGACTAAATTAACTGCTGCACTGCCTCTAAAATAAAACAATTACATTAAAAAACCACTGCACACAGAGAGAAATGTTTTACAGAAAATACTGTTTCATGAACATCAGTCTGTCAGTAAAACCAGGCAGTCCCTTAAAGGTTTGAATAGGAAATCCCATCCATCTCTGGCACCTGAATTCCCCCGTAAATGACACAGCTTAACTAAACCTCCT
>PYHW01010582.1:6113606-6155664 GCA_013186435.1 Turdus rufiventris | reverse complement strand
TTTTTTTTTTAATGGTAGATGTTACCATTAGGAGTCCCTCTAATAATTTTGAAACATTTAGGGGAAAGGAATTTTCATATGTATATATAGGGTACAATTTTTAAAAACCTCTAAATGCTGTGGGCTATCAGATTCATGCTTTTAGTGGGTTTTGGTGTCAAGTTCCTCAAAACATATGGTGTTATTTCAGTAAAACAAATTATTTTTAGGATCGTTTAGAATGAATATTTAAGATATAAGAAAACCTTTTTGTTTGAGGCAAGATTAAGCAATCATAAATTTTACTAATACAAAATAGAAATTTTACATGAGATAATCCAACTGAAGTCCAAGACTCATACAATTGAAATAGAACTCAAAAAAGTTGAAACTTGCTTATCCATATGAAACAGACAGTAGTGGAATTGGGGCACAAAAGGACTATGGCAGCAATAAACAAAAAAATTCCAGAAACCAGAAAGCACAACAGTTTCATAAAGGAAGATAGAATCGTATCTAAAAAGCTTCAAAACCAATATATAAAGAAATTATCTTTTATATAATCAAGAATGCAACTTGGTTGTGGAATACATATAGATCAAGAGTACAAAAACACTAAGTATCTCAGAGAATGCCACCACATATAATTATCAACAAATTTAACAACTAATTCTGCTATAACACTTAGTAAAACCAGTTATTCTTCACCATGTGGTCAGCACCTTAAGAAAGTTAGTGTTTTGTTGAGGGTTTTTTTCCTAAAAGTCATAGCAAAAAAACAATGCAAATCTCTTCTGTGTCCAGGGCTTGCTGAGAGCTTCTCTGGAATCCAAATGTTTAGCCAACCACAGCCCTTGTGAAGAAGGAAAATGAGAGGAAACTCTCAGGAGTATCTGACCCAGGCAAGGGGGATAATGCTCTGCTCAGATCCCCATTTAACTCAGCTCTGGGATCCCTGGTCTCACCTTGTGTGTGGACAGACACACACGTTTTTACAGCATCACTTTAAACTGCCTGTTGTGGAGAGCCTAGAGGTTTAAAAAATAATTTTAAAAGCATTTTTATTACAGCTGAGGCAGCACCTGCAGCTTACTGAAAGCCCAGACGAGATGAGTGCCTTCTCTATGGAGGGGGCTCGCTATGCAACCAGGAAAATAAAATAAAAAAGGTGAAAACACAAAACTTCTCACACCTGTGCTTGGAATGAGGGCCTTTTCACCACCCATCCATCCATCTATCCATCCCTCTATCCCTTGAGGAGAAACCAGGAAAGTGCTGTGTTTGTGCACCCAGCATTCCCAAAGTAACTTCAGCCCGCAAATAATAAAAATGTGGTATGTGGCAGAGTACAACACACCTGGGAAGTTCACAATGTTTGCTCACCATAGGGAGTAGCACAGGGAAATAAATACTTTTTCATCAAGACAGCACAGTGCAGCTAGCACAGCTTCAAGTACTATTGGTAATTCATTATTCTGAACTGGGTATGCTGTCTGTGCTTCACCACAGAAACACTTGAGGTGCAGTTTTCAGCCTGCTTGGTGTTTTGGCTTTCACATGGAACTGAAATCTAGAAAAGAATGATACCAAACTAATTAAGTAACCTTAAAAATTCTGCTTTCTACTCGTGGAGCATGAAGCCACTGAGGCATTTTTTGACTCAAAAGTCAGCATAACCAGGCAATATATGATCATACAGGGTGTACACAGAAATTCTTGCTCACTACTGTGAGCCACTAGCAAAAAGCACTTACAAGAGCTGAGACAGTGAAGAAAGTAAGGACTGAAAATATACCTTGATTTGCTGCTTTCCTCAAGATGCAGAAATGCTGTCCAAGTTTTGGAAAACATAGTGCACAATACAACCAGTGATTTTAAAAAATATTTGGAGTGTCATAAGCATTAGCTGGTTTTGTGCATTAGCTTGCAGAATCCCACATTATTTATTTCTAACACCATAGCACTTCATACTCTGTCAAAGAGCAGGAATACACTGAGCTATGGACAGACATACAGTTAATTAAGGTGTAAATTAAGCTCAAAGAGAATGATAGTCTATACCAATTGCTTTTGCAGAATTGTCTACAGTTGTATATTTGAGACTGGAAATGCCTCAAGTGAAGCTAATAGTACATCAGTAGACAGTGACAGAGGTAGACAAAATCTCCATAGTGAATGGAAGCATGGTGGGTTTTTTCCTTAATCTGAACAGGGGAAAAAAAAAAATAATCACACAGTCTCTGCTAGTTTCATTGCTTGAAACTGAATGGCACTGCAGCTGCTGACAACATCAAGTCCTGCCCAAGAACAGAATTGGTACTCATTTGTTTACATTTCTGACTAAAACCCAGCTCAGAAAAAGCAAAATACCTGCATGACTATTAAGAGTTTTTGAAAGTGATACTCTTGTGCAGAGATTAATTTAAACTTTACGTAAATTCATTGATCTCTATTTGTCCTTCAAAATTTTAATAGGCTAATTATATTCCAGGCACGAAACACTGTGGATTACATCTCCAGAACTAAAAGGCTGTATTTGGGTTTCCTTTTTTTCTCCACATAATGGAAATAAGTAAGTTAGGTTCTCCAGTTTCTGCCTAACAGGTATAATTACATTTATATATACAGGTTACTTATGAATTACAGCAGGCTAATACCTACAACTCAATCCTAAATCAGACAGTGGCATCTCTTTGCAATTCCAAGCTCTCAAAAGGCAAAAAGGGAACAACTGCCCTCTGAGGAATTTAAGGTTTGAAGAGAATGCTCCAAAAACAAAGACAAAGATTCCACTAATAATGAAATAAACAGCTATTTATCAATTTATTTATATAAGCTATTTTCTTAGAGCAAATTAGAAGTATGGGATTACCTTTTATTTAAACCTAAATTAGATGAGTATCAATACTTGCTCATCTGACCCCTTGTAGCACTCAATCTATATTTTTTTTAGGTTTCTCACAATACACATACAGGATATCCCTCGAACTAATCAAATATCCACATACTCTGCATTTCTTAGGGGACTGGGGAGTACTGTACTAAGGTATTATATAATCACTCACTGTGGGGGATGGGAAAACCAACTTGATATTAACTTGTAGGACAGACGGCAACTTGGTATTACCTTATAGGATAGACTGTGTCACCCATCATTACATGAAATTCTTCAGAAATAGGAAAAGAAAAGCAGTGATTCTGACTTTCTGGCTTTTCTCATATGCTCTCTTCAAGCTCCCTCACATTATGAAACAATCTCAGTCACTGAATCCTTCTACCACTCCTCTTTTTCTTTTGCCTGTCCACAGAGGATAATATATACACTACCATTAGGACAGCAGAATTTTTCCTTCAGTGAAGAAGCTCTCAAAATGAGATGACTCATTTTTTCCTTCTCTTGATCATGTAAGCAAAGGGCTGAACTAGTCATTCAAAATGTGTCTGAGCTACTTGGGAAGAACCAATTCAGTTTTGTTAAAAATGAACCTATTCCTATCACATAATTGGTGCTTGCAGGGAATGCAGCACCTGGATTTATGCAGCAGTAGCTGGGAGAAGTTTGGACCAGAAACATCTACCCCTCTGAATATTCCTCATCTGAGAGAACCCTTTTTTTCTTAGGAAGGCAGGAAGTTAAAGGTAGAAAATCCTGCCTTTACAGTTAGTCTCAGCTGACCCAGGAGTGCATTCAGAAAGCCTTGGAAGCTGCGAAAGGCTTGTGGTTTGTTGGTAATTGAGGTGCAACATAAATTGTGAACCACCTTCCCATGTGGGTGGTAGGTGAGCTGGGGATCTGGAAAATCACCAGGATGGAGAAGGCAAAGCAGCTGCCTCATGCTTTTAAAAGATCCTGCTTTTCTGTGTGGTAGAAGATGTAGGGTCACAGAACTGTGCTGCAGCACAAGCTTCATCCTATTTGGGTTAAATACTGAGATTTCTTAGACTTTTTTTAGACTAGGAGCACCATCAGCCCAGCTTTGGTTACCATCTCTCCTCAAAATGGAAGCAACAACTACAAAACAAACACCTAAATGCTGGTACAGAATGGCACTGTGTGTTGCCCCACTTCCAGTGCAGCCTATGAATGTTTCACTGCATTCTCTCTTCCAACTGCAGACCACTTGAAAACAAATCCCAAAGGAAAGTACAGAAAGAAACACATCCTAACACAGATAGCCGTCATAACGCATAACAGCAAGAAATTACATCAAAATTAGCATAACTGAATTGGCAAAGAATAAAAGCAGTCATCTTTCTGAGAGAGTTTCTCCACAGAAAATGTTAATAATGGGAAAAATTACAGGATTGTTTAATTTTTGATGTCCTTATTTTAATAAAGCATTGGTTGTTTGCTGTGAACCTAGACATTGATTTTATGACTGCAAGTCCATGCTTGCAGAGTGTGCTTACTGTAAGCATAAGCATGATTTGCACTCTTTGGTGCACCAAAGCAAACCCAGACTTTGGCTCATAAGTTGTGGTTAGAGTAGCTCAATCAAAATAATCCCATGAAGCCCAGGAAAGCATTCTATATTACAGTTGTGCATTTGGCCCCATTTCTCCTTTGATCCCCATTAACATAAATAATTGCCTTATTTTAGAATCCATGGCAAGCAGGTTTCCCCACAGAGGGGTTGGCCCTGGGCAACAAGTTCCTGCTGAATACACATGGATTCATTACATTGTCCTGCACACTCATGTTGAGGTGCTCAGGATGGGCCTCTGAAGGAAGCTTTACACAACAGGATGATGTCCTGCTGGAATAAATGTGAGCATCTGGCAATATTCTGTCATGCCCTATAAGAGGGGGAAAAATTCTGGGTTTGTTTTTAAGACTCCTATGTATTTAGTAGACCAAATATATATAAGATGACTTTGGGAATGACAAGATCAATGTGCATGAGGCTTGGGTCCAGTATAAAATCACAATATGTTTTGGGTTGGAAGGGACCTTAAAGATCATCCAGTTCCATAGGCAGGGACACCTTCTACTAGACCAGGTTGCTCAGAGCCGCATCTGACCTGTTCCTGAATACCTCCAAGGATGGGGAATCCACAGCTTCTCTGGGCAACCTGTGCCAGTTCCTCACCACCCGCCTAACACATTTATTCCTAATAGCTTATCCACACCTGCTGAATGCAGCACTCCAGGTGCGGTCTCACAAGAGTGGAGTAGAGAGGCAGAATTACCTCCCTCATTCTGCTGGTCACACATTTTTAGATGTGACCCAGGCAGCTGATTCAGAAGAGAATTCAATTCCTGGTACTTCGACTGATTGATGTGGAAGTATCTATTGTTTTCATTTCATAAGGACCAACTTCTCACAATTGAGGCAATCATCAACTCCAATGCAACCTCAAAGTTGTTGTCTGACATCACAATCATGTACTAAGGAATCTCATATAAAGATTAAAAAAAAAAAAAAGTTTGAAATTTTTGTCCTGCGAACACAGTTGCAAACTCGTGTGGAACTGATTAATTCTTTATATGGGTATTAAAGTTGTATATATTCTGAGGTCACACACTCCTGCAGAGTTTATGGAGACAGTCAGCTCCATCTGAACGCAATTCCTTCACTCTCTGTGGTAATCTTAGAGACCTGCACACATGCAGGAGTCTCTTTTTCAACAACCAACAGTAATAACTTTTTCATATACCACCCACAATAACAGCTGTCCTCATTCAACGTACTTTTTTAAAGGTTGCAATCTCTCCTTAAACAAAACATCAATTGAATAATACAAAACAAAATATAATTGAAAGTACTTGAAGGATCTGAGTGATGAACCAATCATATGCAAGAGGAAAAAGAGATTAACCCTCCAGACTCTGTTAAGCATGGTGTAGGTTAAAGAAGAAAACCCAGAACTAGAATTCCACACCCATATTTGAATGTCCTTGTTTTTTAATCTCAGTTTTAGGCTTAAAATGCAGACTGCACCACAGAGAACAACCTTAAGCTTTGTGACCATCCAGACAAAACACAATATGATGTAGCTGGACAGTGGTTTCTGTAACAAAGAAGTACACCAGAACGCTCATCAATTTTTAGGCAGAAATTGAATTAAGGTTTCCACAGAATAACAGTGCACTTCTCTGAAAGGCTGCCATCCTGTGGCACTTTAGGGACGCTGTAGGAGCCCTGAGTTAATGGTTTCTACAGTCTGGACTGGAAAACACATCCCAGATAAACTAAACACTTCTCCCTTTTTTTTTAATATTTAGGTCATTTCAAGAGAAAGCTCTGACCTCTCATGAGTTAGCTGTATCATAGAAAATGGGGCTTGGTCGAAGTTCTTAATTTTATTTCATCAGAAGAATCAGTAAATATAACTTTCTTAACCTGAAAATATTATATGGCACTGCTGCCATATTCAGCCATAAATTCCAGCTGCTGAATGAACACACACACTCTCAGAAATAGAACAGGTAGGGAAAATTAATGTGCTTGCAGAACCATTAGTATGTTGTCAGTAAGCAGCACACTATGAGTTAGAAAAACAGCCCTTTGTATTTTTCCCCCTACAAATCCTAAATTAAGATGAGCTTGCAACTACTGTAAAATAGAATTGCATAGCAAATATTCAAAAGGAAAAAAAAGCTACACTTCCACTCTTCAGAGAACCTTTGTTAAAAAGGCTAGGAAAAAATGGGTAATTGAGAAATCTTTCCTCTGTTAGTATAGAAGTGATAAAGAAGAAACACACAGCTCTTAGACACATATGCAAAGTGTAAATCTCGGTTTCTTGAAATATATCTCAGTTACTTGAGTTACTTGTATCTTCTGAAATTATACAAGCAATATATAGATATATGTATGTATGTATATTTATGTGTATGTATATATATATGTATTTTAAAAATGCTTTAAAATTTTATTCAGATCCCAGGCAGTTGGTTCAGCTTTTTGACATCCACTCTCCATTATCTACAAGGATAAATCAGCTCACCCATGGCCCTGGTCTCAGTTTCTTCTACCTGAGCTGACTTTTCAATCTCCTCTCTGGTGGCATTACCTCACTAGAGATGTGGTCCTCAGTACTACTTCTGTATCCTTATGCCCAACTCCCAGGCTATTTTTCAAACTGTACTGTCAAAAGTTTTTAAAAAATAACCATAATCCCTTGAAGCACCAACCACCTTTAAAAGAGCACAGAGCAGGAGCCCTGCAGCAGCACCAGCCTGCACCTGCCATGTCTGTGGTGCTTTTGGAACATTAATCTGCTCAGGGACATATTCCATTCCACACCTGCCTCCAGTCTGTATTTCCACAAGCAGGAGGGAAGGAATTCCAGTCAATGAACAGCATTTCCTCCTCTCAAACCTGGCTGACACAATCTTCTTTTGCAAGTAGTCTTAAACCATTTAGTGTCCATTTTCTACCTGATGAACCCTTTCCTAAGTGAGAAATTAACTCTCCCTTAAAAAACCCCTAACACTCTAAATTCTAATTTCAGGGGTCTCAGAATTCATAAGACTTGACTTCTTGACTACAGTTTTTCATTATAGCAGGGAACACCCTAGAACATCTTTCTGTTTAATCTTACCTTATGGGATTCCTCTCTGGAAGCTTCCTAAGTCACAGCATTTTTAATCTTGCAGGAAACACACTCATAAGGAAGTAAGATGGTCTTCTGCACTGCATTTCAAGCCAACATACTCCTGTTTTCACTGCTGAATGAATTATAGCTCTTAAGGAAACACAGTGTTACAGGAGACAAGGAAGGGAGAAGTCTGTATCAGAGAAATTACACTCACCTGTTGCACTATTTCTCCAACGCCTTCTTAACTTGGGGAAGAGGAAACTGGGAAATTCCACAGCTGAAGTTAAACTATTTCAAGTGAATTCAGTAAGTGCAGGCATAGACCAATGCCTCTTATTTAGAAGAGAGGCTAGAGTACATGGGATTTGTATCCTTTGCATTGTAAAACTATCTTTAAGGAATCATATAGCTCAATGAACTCAAACTCACTGCCCATTCCACTGTGAGGAAATCTGATTTTAAGTTTTCATTGCTTGGCTGGCTGGTTTCAGCCCAATGTGATTATTCAGTAAAGCCATTACATATTTGCAAACCACTTCATTGTCTGCAACTTCACTGCTAGTTTTCTTTGCTTAATCTTCTTTTGTTTGGCAGAATGATAGAACAAAAGGCTGTGTTGTGCAGTTTTTACTGTAATCCATCTTTCCTTTAAATAGTTCTGCTTCACCTGCAGTTACCAGAAATTACAGATGAAAATATTAATATCTTAATTAACCTGTAAACTTACTTTAGAAGCTTGGTGTCTGTGTCTGGTTTTATGGGTAACAAAGAAAATTAAGTAATATTTTGTTATTATCTTCAGACTTAGGTTAGATGCACCACAACAGCTTTATGCACCCAGAAACTCCAGAAGGAATGGTAAGCTCCAGGGCTTCTTCAGCCCCCTAAAGCTTCAGTCCATCCCAATCCTGCAAAAGTATGGTTGGCTATAAATAAACTTCAGAAGGCACAATACACAAACATCTGACTCCAACACTCTCTAGAGGTGGAATTCTAGTGAAATTACATTGTCACTAGAATGGCTGGTGAAACTTTCCTAAAATCAACTAGACTTTTTACAGTTAATTTTCTTGTCTAATGCAGTATTTTCCTTTGCATATTTCTCAGCTTTGAACTCTGCTGTAATCTCCTTCAGCTATCGGTAATTAATTAATGAACACATCAAAAAGATTTAGCCGTGGGGGCTCAGTTTGGGATTGCAAGTCTCATTTCCATTTGAGAAGCTTCAAATTTTAGTTCACATAGCAGCCATTGCTAGTTGTTGTAACAGCAAACATAATTTCCTTTCTTCTGAACAAACAAGCAAACAAAAAGCAGTATTTCCTCCTCATAGTCCAGTGGGTGAATCTCTGAGCTGAGCAGTAAACACCTTCCCTAGAAAGGCTTTTTCAGCAACTCTGGCAAGGTGCTCTGCATGGCATTTAGCACTGAACTCTTCTTTCTGATATTAACACCTTGTGAAAACTCTTGGCACCAGCACAGAGCTCTCAACATGCTTTTGATTATGGGAGCTGTAACACGATTTAATAGAAAACTTTCTGCAAAATGAAGTAGAAGAACCTGCAAGAGGGATTTCTGACAGTATTATCACTCCAATCCAGTAAATTTTTGCATAGCAAAAGCGTATCAGATTGCCAAGTTTGAAACAAAAGGAATAAGGAAAGATACAATGGTAACAGAGAGATAAAAAGAGGTGGTCAATAAAAAAAGCTCACTTGGAGTGTTGCCTCTAGTAATTCCAAACTCAGTTCATGACTTGACTTTCCACAGATGGTGGAAACCTGGACTTTTGCAATGTGGTATGCTTTTTGAATGACAAAGGCTGAGAGGCACTCATTGGTGATTTCCAAGGAATTTGATAAATGTGATGATTGCTGCCCTGTGTTACATGTCCTGTGAGTGAAACACTTTATGGATTTCAGGATAATCAGAAGTTATTGTTCACTTTTTAAATACAGGATAACAGGTATTTGGAAAACAAATTTCTCCCAGTTCCTGTCCCCCATTTAAAAATGCCAACAGATTAAAATGAAGAATCTTCAACATGTAAAAACAGTAATCCCTCTCTGGCTGCCCAGTAGATTCCTAATGCTGCTCAGGATATACTGGAATTATTTCTGAATAGCAATGTGCTTCCTAAACCTCTATGCCAGCATGGCAATCATGAAGCGTCTGTGATCAGCACCCATCAAGTCAGGATTAGATGTAGGCTTTATCAGGTGTGTTCACATGCAGTCATATAAACCTTCAATAAATTTGTAATTAACAGCTCTGAACTTCACTGGTACGTGAGCTGTGCCATGCTAAATGGAACCTGTGTTACAGCCTCAGGAATCTACAGAGTGTGGAAATTGTTGTTATCCTTCACTGATACTGGTACCCAGATTAAAAACCTGCACTGCAATGTGCTTTCTGAAAAAGTCATACTATTATGCAACACTGCATTGCAAGCACCTACTGCAACACCTGATAGCTAGCAAAATGAAATCCCTTTACAAAAGCACTTGCACTGATGCTGAAAACTCTTGGCACAGGTGATAAGGTGGGAATATGGCTGAATCCCATCTCTCCCAATCACTGGAAGGCACAAGGAGACATAACAATGTTAAGAATAAAGTGGCCACACAATTAAAAACTGGGCAAAAGAGATTGAAAAGGTATTGGGCTTCTCAGCACAGAATGCTGAGGCATGGCTCAGTCCTTACATGGCAGCTCTTACACCAGGCTCCACTCCATTCTTATTTTCCAAGGAGAAGGACACAGAGGAGAACTGCCTGGTTTCCCAGAGAGATTAAAGGAACCACATAGGCAACACTCCTTTCTCTGAACACAGAGTGGCACGTACATGGCGGCAGAACTAAGCAATCACATTTCACAAAACATACAAAATTGAAGTTTTTTGGGTTTTTTTTTAAACTCTCAGAGTTATTGAGATTCTGGTGCAGAGAAAAATATTTGTAGAACTAGCTGTGAAGTTTAACTGAAAAGCCACAGTTATTTTCCTTCTTATAACGATTTTTTGCTTGTTAGATATCTAATACTTCAGTGCACTTAATTGTCTCTCTGAAGTCCTCCTCATTTGTGATTGAATTTATAATTTCCATTAGTGCAATGCAAGTCTTACATCCGCAAAACTGGCAGCAGACACTTGAATATTTATAGACTGCAGTAGTTCCAGATAAACTTAATATTCTATATTTACACAGCACTGATCTAAAGGACCAACAAAACACTCCAAAAACAGGTGTGTAAGCATTGATTGAAGCCTTGGAGGGAGAGACACAGAGCCCATCTAAGACCCTTGCTACCAAAAATGACTCCCTAATGTGCATTACAGGCTGAGGTTTTCTTCTTTGTATCAGGATTCAAAGGAACTGCCTCACTGGTAACAAAATTCATGTTATTGTGGCTGCTTACAGATAACCTTAGCTTCTGAGTAAGAACAGATGGTTATAAGCAAGAAATGCTGGGATTACTGCAAATAGGAAAAAATAAAACGCTTTGTTATAAAGGGCATTTGTATATATTATAACATATATAACATATATGTTATATGTGTCTCAGGAAATCTCACTTATCTTTTCAGATATAGATGGAGTACAATTTGTTTATATATCACCGTGTATTTATCTACTCCTCTAAAGAAGTCCTTAAATCTTGAAACCACTGCCATCCTTCACAGTTATTCTGAAAACACAATTCTTACTGAGACTGTAGAGGATGAGTCCAGCCTTTCCTTCCACTACATCAGTTAAAAAAAATAGTAATTCACATATTTAAGAAGTTTTATGTGCCAAGTAATGGCATTCAGTGTTAGGATGAAAGACTTAAATTGCATGTGAGAAATCATTTAGACATAGATGCAGGTTCTGGTGTCATGATTTATTTGGTTCTGCCTCTCTTGTTGGGCTTTTTAGGAGATTTTTGGCCTGATAATAAGTTCACATAATTTTGACAGAGTAGGTCAATCTTTCCTAAAATGTATATACATATGAAAAGCTCAAGGCTTCAAGATTTATCCACACACATATTTCCTGGATTGGGAACGTTTTGAATGTTTACTCTGTGACTGCTTTCCTTCAAGGGCTAGTAATTTTCTGCCACATGGTGCAGATACTTGGTCCGAGTTGTTAGTGGTCCAGAGAAAACCTTAGAAATCAGCTGAGTGAGTAGGTGAAAAGAAGATCAGGAAGACTTCAGCAATGGCTAAAGGACCCAGTGGGGAAAGACACTGAAGATATTTACAATTGCCCAAGAGGAAATTTTATAAGGGTAGAAATGGTCACTGCCAAGAGTGCCATCAAGTTTCATGGAAGACTTTCAAGATGCCCTTCCTTTTCAGGAGCCAAAACAATTAGCAGGAGGTCTGGAATCTACATTGAAGATGGAACTTGTCCTTGCCAAGCACTTCTCATCAAGAAGAAGAAAGTTCTGCAGTGTGACCAAGCACAACACACATTCCCAAGGTAGGAAGAAAGCCTCCCTCTGACATTCAGTCCCTTGGTGTCACTTCAAAGCCTCTGGACAAAGAGACACAGGCTATTGTTTACCTGATTCCTCTCTGCAATCCTGGGCAATCACTCAGCAATCACTCAGATTTTGTTTTCCTGGGTCAATCCTGTAGGCACTTAGGGCTGGAGCTATCTTCCAAGAAGCATTTAAAGAGCTTGTTTTACCAGACCACAGTACTCAGCATAGAGAAATTTCCCAATACGGTATCATCTCAGACACTTCAGTCTTAATACAAATTTGTATCTTTCATCCACTTTATTGCCTTTCACTTGTCCCTCCATATTCACAAAGAAGAAAAAAAAAGATGGAATGGAGAGTTTTGCATTTATCTCTAAATTCCTGGGCAGCTGCCCTCTGAATTAGTGAGCTCTTAAGTTTTACTCCTTGATCTACAAGCCCCTGTGATCCACTGGCATCTCCTCCTCCACCACATCAGCCAATTCAGCACTGAATATTTGGCAAAAATGAAGACATTCTGTCTGCACAGCACTGTCATGGTTGTGACAGCATGTCTGTACACACAGAGTGCAAGATAATTCACCTGAAAGCTTTAGCAGTGCTAAGAATAGGGTTTGTGGCTACATTGCTTCTAGCAGGATGACATTTCTCTTGCTTTCTGTGTCCTCATCTCACACATCCTGTGCATTAACCAGAACTTAGGGAATATTCATTGTTGAGTGGTGCTTCAGTGTTAAGAGTTCAGCTAAAGTGAATCAGGAAGAAGGAAATAAATCCAACAGAGTAGATGCCTAGAGATTAATAACTGAACAACCATTAAATTGGCAAGATTGTGGCCCATTTTCTGGAAGTTTCTGGTCGCCACCTTCTGTTGATAATAGGCCACATTTGATGCCAAATTCAAGTTTTTAATAAGTCTCCAAGGCCTTTAATTAGGCCCTGCATGACTTAGAGGAGACTCTATTCTATAGAGGACAACAGTAGATTTGTATTTCTGTAATATCACAGACTCTCAGTACAACATCAGCACCCTCAGTGTCAGCCATCACATGAAGGTGATGTATTGAGTCACTGATTTGATTCCAGCTTCTCAAGCCAAATCAAAATCATTCTGCTGACCTCTTTCAATGTGTTCAGCACACACCTTTTAACTATCTACCCCTCTTTTGTATATCAAAATCAATTCAAAATTCATACCTAACATTCACAACTGACTATTTCATTGTTTTTAAAATTCCTAATTAGGAAATCAGTGTTTGCAACAGGCCTGTTGATTTGTGTTCATCAGTGTGGACATTAGTCTCCTGCTAACCTGCATTTTTAATTGCCTTTGCTGAGTTGCAGTGGATTTGGCTCCCCACAGTAAAAATTAGGTTTATTGTTCAGTATTGCAATGCATAACTAAAGTGGCAGAGAGCAGGACTTGCCTGAGGCATGCTTCAGTGCACTAGAATTACAAATTTGAGAAGAATAGTGTTTATACAGGTCCACTGAGATTATAAGGTTTAAACAAAGAAAAAGATACTATAACGGTAGCTGGTGGGGTTTTTTTTTTCCCCCCACCCCTTCTTTCTTCCTGTTTGCCTTGACAGTAGAACTTGAATAACAGAGAAGTAGAATACAAGTAATTTGTTTACATTTTCTTAAAAATTGCCCAGAAACTGTCAGGAAACAAAAACCTGTCACACCACTGGCACCACACATCTCCAACGTGTGTGTAATCAATACAGACGAACACAGAACCCATACTGAAGAAGACAGTTCTTCTGAGCAACTACTCCTAAAATAGATGCCACTTGGGCATATTGGCTGGCTTGGGGACTGAGAACCTCAACTGGGACATGTGCCTGGTCCTGCAAACTATTATAAATCAACCCAGCTCCCCCTGCCTCCAGTGCATCCAAAGCTGCCCATCTTTACTCAGCACATTCTCCTGAGCAGATACTAGCAGGTCTCCACCTCTTTCCTTGTTAGACAAGGTTTTTAATAGCTCAGTGTGCTTTTGGGCCTTGGGAAAAACAGGCCTAGCTGGCAGCACAGATATACATTAATAGTTCATGAACTGTTCTCTTAATGGCCTTTGGAACTGCCTCCAGAGATGCTTCATTTCTGCCATGGTTCATACCCTGCTTACTTTCCATTTCAGCCTCTTTTGATGTAGGTCCCTCCAGTCAGACAGAGGAATATAAATTAAGTCAATTGTGATACACTCACTATTAATACCATTAAACTATACAAATATATCCATTAGCCACATGCACTATTAGTATTAAGGCATGTCTACTCATGGGAACTCCCATGGAATGAGGGAGGTGTAAATTTGTAACTTTTTCCACATACAACTTTCTCCCTGAGCAAGGTCTCGCTGTTACACAAGGCACTCATCTGCAAGGGAAAATCTCATCAGAATGCTCAGTCTAGGTTAAAAGTGGGAACAGCACTACATTTGTCATCCTGCTCTGCCAAAATCCAGGTTCCGTTATTCATCCTGATACACAGAATGCACAATTAAAAATGCCAGTTACTGGCATAGCTCAGCAATGCTGAGGATTTGGAGAACATTTTTTGTTAGAGTTTGGGAAACTGATTTGCAAGTAGTGCTACATGCAATAATCACTACTCTTTTTACAGAACTGTAGACTACATTTCAGCAAACGTTAACTTTTAAGGTCAAAAAACCAAGATTGCACCTTTGTCACATGAACAACAGAGAAAATACTGATGGCTCAAAACTACCTATTTTGGTCCCAAGCCAAGTCACCTCCTAAATACACACACTTCAAAAATTACAGCCATGCTCATAATAGTATTTTAAACACAAAGTCCTGCTGAACATTAATCACTTTAAACCTCTTTCACATGAAGAGAGTAATACACAGAGGTAGAAAGGGTTTTCCATTCTTGCATTTAGAAGATTCAGAAGTGGAATTGTCTTGCATATAAAGCTCATTAGCCTGGATCCCTCTGGGAAAAAGCAAGGAATACATTTGCATCATGATCATGTTTCTGGCCTCAAAAATTTTTTTGCACTCTCCATTATTACTGGCATACTAAAGAAACCTGTTTTATTGCTGACAAGCCTTTTTCCAATAAAACTAGATCACCAGTGCTAATTGTAATTACACACATTATGACAGCTTCTAAAAGCCTGGCAGGGAAAGCTCTCAGCATCTCCCACTGCTTCCTAAACCTCTGCAGAGCTACAGCAATTTCCATCTGCTGCATGGAATTTCATTTCCTGAGCAGCACTGCTCCAGAGATGCTGGATGAGAATCCAGGGACATTGGCTGTTTCCAGAGCAAGTGCTGGCACTCACAGGAACTGCCTGACCTGCTGGGCTCCCTCCGTCCCATCACTCCCACAGCAATGGCTTTGCCGGGTGCTTCCCCACAGGACCGACAAAAGCAAGGCAGGTACTTGGGAAACAGCTGAGCCAGCTCCTGGTGTCAGCCCACAAAGCAATTTAGAGCCAAAAAAGCTCTGGAAGAATAACACAACATTAACTACAGTAACCCATTTGTAGAGACAAGCTCTCAGAAAAAATGCTCTTCACTGAGGGCAAATTACTACCACCTACACATGGCAAGTCCAGGTGTATTAACTTCCTTGTTTTCCTCATCTCTCCCATCTGTTTCCTCTATTTTTGCATGCCCACATCACAAGTACGTGTTAATTTCTATTTGCCCATCTCCCCGTTCCATCTCCTCTACTTCCTTGCAGATTTGCCAGGGGCACAGATCCGCACTCTCCTCTTCAATGGACAGACTCCAGAGGGAGTTCAGAGTAAGAGAGGAAATTAATTAGGAGTTTCACTCATCCAGGAAGTGTTCAAATGCACAGCAGCTGGAGGCAACTCGCTGTTTTGACTAGGCTGTCAAAATGTGCAAATCACTGTACCTGCTTACTCATTCTCTCCTTACCCTGCCTCTGTTCCACCCCACTAGGGATGCTACACAAGAAATATTTGTTACAAAGATTAATTTTCTCTAGGAAATTGTATCTTTCTCAAAAACTTCTGGACCAGCACCTTAACTACTAGATCAAGTACTGCTTACAGATCTTAAGAGCAGTAATTTCAGCAAGCTCCTTTCCTCTTTGTTCTTACAAAAACCTAACACACCAGTTTTGCATATTATTTAACATGGTATTTTATTCATTAAATCTTTGTGTTTGGGAAACTGATGCTGAGTTGCTAGTTCGAGATGCTAATATAACAACATGTGGCAAAGATGTGTAGTGACTATTAATTCTGCTGCACGAGAGCGTACTCCAACAGTGTAGCAGGATGCTCATGAACAGAAGGGGAGACAAAAGCTTCTCAAAGCAGAACACCAGAATCCAACACTCAAGAGTTATGGGGTGTGTCTGCCACTTTTCCAGTCTGCTGTGCAAAGGCACACAAGTGTATGAGCATCCATCCCAGTGCTCCCACGAAGTGGTTGGAGATGGGATTAACAGTGGCAAGTGTGCATCACGCTCCATCCCTCAACTCTAGCCTGCTCATGTGTCTTGAAATTACACTTTTGGATGTAATGTGAGCCTTGGGACTGGACCAGAAGGTCATCAGCTCAAGAGATTTTTTTTTTCCCACCATCTGTGCTGATTAATTGTAAAAGCCTTGTCTCTCATGAGCTGTGCATAAGGGAGGGACAATGTGCTAGAAGAGCTCAGTTGTTCTGCCATTCTCAGCTTGGAGCTGGCTAGTGAACTCATACAACAGATTATTAACTTGGGGAATTCACAGACCTGTGAGGAAGAGCTGAAAGCAAATTTATTAACCTTATTTTAACTGATACTTGAAACTTAGTGCTCTCTTGCAGCAGGTAACACTGTTAGCTTGGCCTCTAATGACCTGACTGGTTTAATTACACAAAACTGGTGATAAAGCCAGTTGTCTCAGTTATATTCAATACCTTAGCAGTCAAGAATCCTAAAAACTGCTTTTAGGAGATACATTGATCTACAAATGCACTGCGTGAAATCCTTCCAGTTTTTTCCACAGTCTTTGGGCTGCATTAACCCTAATCTTGTGAATAAACCTTATCCCTTTCCACTGCACTGAGTGTGATTTTATCCTCAGGGCACTTAGCCCCAGCAGGTCCATTCACACACAGGCTGGACATGCTCAAGGGAATAGGGCAGCACATGAGTTGAGGGCCACATGGGAACAGTATCATACAGCTGAGAAGTGACAAGTGTTAGATTGTGAACATATGAAACACCAAGGACATTGTGCTTTTGAACAACTAGGACAGTAACAAAGCATGAAGATGACCATTTAAGGGTCATAAATAAACTTTATCACCACAGCCTGTATGCTGCTGCTCTCACAGGAGGAGTGGGGTACTTTGGATGGATCGTGATGAGAATGGACATCTGCTGCCAGTGATATTTTCTAAGTTTGCTGTGCCTGCTCAAGTTCCTCCTCTGTATAGATGACTTCTGCAAGACAGTGAGAAGTCTTGTTCTGGACTGCAAAGCAAGAAATTTGGGTGTCAGTGCTTAGCTATATAACTGGAATTTGAACATTCTTTGAGGAAATGACTGAAATACCTTTTGGAACATGAAGAAAAGTTTCAAATGCAGGCAAAGTCAAGCTTCAAACAAACAGACAAATCCTGCCTAACAAAAGGTGTGATAGAAGCATTCACTACTGTGTACATCTAGCGTAAAAAAAGGAATTCCAGTTAAAAAAATACTTATCTCGGAGACTTTGATGTCATGTCAACAGATGTCAGATACTACTTAAATTGTGAAGCTTACTGCATCAGTTATCAAGGTCTCTCATTCAATGTAAAAAATCAGAATTAGCATAGCAATCTGTTTCCTTCTCTCACCATTGTGTGTAATGTTGTGATTGCTGCTAACTGATCTAAAACATGCAACTCATACCTTGATCTCTCCCTGAGTTTTTTCTGATTTATACATGGATTGGAGGTGCACTGGACATGTTCATAGCAATTAAAAAAACAGCTGCCCTGAGGACTTTGAACCTCACCAGACACAAATGATGCATCCACAAGCACCACGTACAATGCTCTGTATTTCTCTGAAATTTAAAACCTCATGTTTACTTCCCAGTGTAATTCCCACACCCAATTTAATACTTGTTTAATATCCATACTATAACCAAGAAGGTTCTTTGAAGCCACCTTCATCCTTCTTTTTCAGATAGAATTAAAAAATAATTGCAATATATTTAAGAGACACTAGAGGGAAGCCAAGATGTCTCAACAACCCTCCCTATTAATACTGCTTACAGGCCTAAACACTAAGTTAAAACCAAACATCCTTAGCATGGTGTAGAAAATATCGGTTCTACTTACTGTGTTTAAAGATGCCAAACAAATTATTAATTTACAGGATGGTCCTGCTGTTTCCTTTCCACTGGCACTCTGCATGCTGTGATGCTCCAGGCTGTTCCCTCTCGGTGCTCCCTTGGTGAGCCTGCAACTTCCACAGTTGCAACACTTGACAGTAATCTCTTGTAGTATTCAGACAGTGTGATACTTGCTAATATACACTGTAAACACAAGTGGTGAATAGGTTGGTGTGTTTTCTTCCTTATTTACGTTTTTTTGCCAGCTGCCCCAGTAACTTCTACCATGGACATTTTTTTGTTATTTTTTCCATACCCAGCATACTGATAAGGCTACCACAACCCCCAGTTAAGCCTCCCCGTGTGTCCCTTCACCAGCACTACAGAAAGGACTTACCTTCACCCAGAGTGCAGAGGTAAGATGCAAATATGATCTGAACAACTGATTTATATCCCTGCTCTGAACTGAAGTGATCAGGCACAGAACTTCTTCGGGGTACACAAAAAATTCTAGTTATGTGATTAACTTCTCTTTAAGTCCCTCCTTCCCTTCTCCCAACTTCTTACTTGCCCACCCACATTTGTTGCCAAGCAAACAGCTGTTTACTCCTTTGTCAATGTCTCCAGTCTAGGCTGACTTCATATCTTCACTTGTTATTCTACAATAGGGGTGCCCTGGAACTTCGTCCCCTGGCCATCAATTCTGTGAAATCGGTATTGCTTTATTTTGCCCATGGCTTGCTTCAGTTTCTCAATCCTGAAATCTGTTTGGAAGCGACGCAAATCAGGGCTAACCATCCACACATTTACCTTAACATATCTGTTTATCTTCACTCCCCAGCAAAAGGGGTAACAAAACAAAAACAAAAACACCATTTGATATACAAAATAAGCTGATGGTAACACAATGCCAAAAATAGCTTATTATGTTAAGTGCAAGGGAGAAAAGCCTTTATATAAAGCTTGATTGCAACAACATCTCAATTTACCAGCTTAAATACAAGACTTGCATTAAAATATTTCTTCGGATACATCTCTTGCTCTAAGGTGGTTTTTAAATTTATATACACATATCCAGTTGTAACACTTGACAGTAGTCTCATGAAGCATTCAAAGAGTATAACTTGGTAAGTACACACTGTAGATATGAGTGCCTAATGTATGTATGATTTCTTTCTTCAAGGGTTTGTAACATTTTGTCGAGTACTAGCCTCAGACAGGTGACCAGCCACCTGATACAGTATAATACCCCCAAGCCCTTCCCTCAAAGTCCCACAGTCTACGCTTCCACAGCTCACTGGATCCAGATGGTGTTGCCTCTTTCTGGTCTGCGAGACTCCACTGTCAGTTCTCCAAAAGTAGAGAAAAACTGCTCCATTTCCTTCTGCAGCATATCATTCCTCTTCTCCGCATCCTCCTTCGCCCGCTCTGCATTACGCATTTTGATTTCTACCATTGTGAACTTCTTCCGCTCTTGATCCAGCTCTTCATGCAGGGCCATCATTTCAGTCTCCAGGGTGAGATTTCTCTGCTCCAGGCTGCATGAAGGAAATAAAAGCAGACAGCTCTTGAGCAGCACTCCTAACTCACTCAAGCAGAAATGCACACCACCAACAAATTCATACACGTCTTTTCATTTCTAAAGCTTAGACTCAATTTCTAATGGGCATATCTACAAATCATGGCTTCATCCATGAACTGTTCTCACAGGGCAAGCTCTTTGGCAGTTTGTTAAAAAATACCTCTGTCTCTTTGGTGGCTCATTTGGAAAATGGCTTTGAACAGCAAAAGGCACAGAAGCAAACAGCTCAATCTAATTCTCTACAAGAAGGCTGACTATTCCCTTTACTTCCCAAAGTGTTGACACCCAGCTGCTGCTAGTTGCACTAGTGTCACCTACAAGGTCAGAATAGCACCCTGAACGCCTTTGTTTCACTCTAATCTCCTTTCTTCAGCTGACCTGCCTGCTGTATCTATTTGCTAATATGGACCTGCACGTATCTGTAAATATGGGTGTCACGAAGCTCAGTAAAGCGAGGTCCTACACCTGTGTCACAGCAACCCCAGGCACACCAACAGGCTGGGCAGACACAAGACTGAGAGCAGCCCTGTTGAGGAGGATTTGGGAGTGATGGCTGATGAAAAATTCAACATGAGCTGGCAATGTGTGCCCACAGCCCAGAAAGCCAAGAATTGTATCCTGGGCTGCATCCAGAGCAGCCTGGCCAGCAGAGTGAGGGAGGGGATTCATCCCCTGTGTTCTGCTCTGGTGAGACCCCATCCGGAATATTGTGTCCAGCTCTGGTGCCCCCAGCATAAGAAGAACATGGAACTGTTGGAGCAAGTCAAGAGGAGGACCATGAAGTTGTAAGAGGACTGGAGCATCTCCCCTGCAAAGACAGGCTGAGAAAGTTTGGGCTGTTCAGCCTGGTGAGGGGAAGGTTGTATGGAGATCTCATTGCAGCCTTCCAGGATCTGAAGTGGGTCTACAGAGAAGCCAGAGGGGCCCTTTATGAGGAACTGTAGTGATGGGACAACAGGGAATGGCTTCAGACTGGAAGACAGTAGGCTTAGGTCAGATGTTTGAAATAAATTCTTCACTGTGATGGTGTTGAGGCACTGGCACAGCTTGCCCAGAGAAGCTGTGGATGCCCCATTCCTGGCAGTGTTCAAAGCCAGGCTGGATGGACCTCTGAGCAATCTGGTGTGGTAGGAGGTGTGCCTGCCCATGGCAGGGGGTTGGAATTGGATGATCTTTAAGGCCCAATCTAACCTAAACCATCCTATGATCTTACTAGTACTAAACACAGTCAACACATATATTAAACTGCAAATGAAGTGCTCTACTACACAGCACACTATGCCGGAAATAGTGATGTGGGTGATAGACTGCAACAGTGTGTGCTGCACTTTGACTGGCAGCTGCTGCTGCCAGCAGCTCTCACGTTGTGATCTATGACTTGCAGTGCCAGAGGTACCAGGGCATAGAGCTGCTGTGTAACAGAGGTGAGAACACAAAGTCCCAAACAGCTTGACTGAAGAACCTTTGTAACAGAGAGCACATTCAGCTCTGCACTGCTGAGTGCACTAATTAATGCTAAACCCACACTTTGAGGTTATTCACCCACCCCAGCAACCCTGCTCTGTATGAGCAGTCTGCACTGCCTGCAGACAAAGACACATCCCTCCCTCGCCCTCTTTTAACAGGTCTGAGCTTTGAAGGAAAGGCTCAGCAGCAGAGCAAAGACAGCACGGTGAGTAGAGGTAACTCCCAGATGCTGCACTTTCTCAAGAGGAATGAGGACTGCAAAGGAGTTCAGCAGTCTCCCCAGCCCCAAAAACTACAAGTGGAATACGCCACAGCATTCACTGAAAGGTGTCACTCCGTTGCCTTTCTCTGAAGAACAGGCATGAACTAATGCAAACACTGAGAGCCTACTGATTTTGTTAATTAGATTTTATACAGACACTCACAAGGTTCAGGCTTTACTTTTGACACCAAGAGGAGAGCGTGTCACAACCATGGCAAACAACTGCTCTGGATAAACCTCCTCTGGATCACAGTATCACTGAAGCAATGTCATCACTGAAAGATGAACAACCCATTGGCAAGCAGCTACTGAGTGACACAGTAATGACTGCAGCTAGTGCAAGTCACAAGAGGAAAAACTTGGATTTACTCTGCAGAAGGCAGTCAGATGGTAGAGCACAGAACCATCTTACCTTTTTATCCTTGTCTCATACTCTAGTTTTTGCTTGGCCATTTCTTGCTTCAAGCTGGACACCAGACTGTGCAAAGCACTGTGGTTGTTGGTACTGTTGGGCACAAATGTCTCACTGTTATCGCTGCTGCTGGTGGCTCGGCTGCTATGGCCCCCCACACTCCTCCTGTCACTTTTGTTCTCATAGTCACCCGGGTTAGAGAGGTCTTCGTGTGGAGGCCCATCCAGCACAGAGTCTTCAAAGTTACCCGCATAAAAGTCCTGCTCGGGGCAGGTGGTGGTGGATGAGCGACAGGAGTTGGAGTGCTCCGGAAGGGAGATTTCACATGAGGATGTGGACCAGGTGGCACTGTCCACACTCTGCTTGTCATCAGAGTTCACCATAGAGAACTGCTGGTGGACATTGTCGTAGGTGGACAGCCTGTTGTGCTGGCCTGACTCGCCCACCGATGGCTCCTTGTGCTTGTTGTCCCTCAGGGTGACGTAGCCATTGGGCACCCAGCCTGGGCTCCGGCTGCCGAGGGTGCTGCTGTGCCCGTCGGTGCTGGACACACCCATCCGCACCCCTCCATTCTGCACGCTCTGGGTCCCCATCTTGGTCACCGGCCCCTTCAGGGACGATGTTCTCCTGGTTTGCAGGGAGCAGTTTGGTAAGGTCTGGCTCTTCTCTGGTCCTTCTACAGAGCTGCTGAAGGACCCGTTGGTGACTATGCCGCTACCTTTATTAAAAGCAGGATTTTTTTTCACCATGAGTGGTGGGCTCCTGGTGACATCTGGCTTCTGGATGCTGTTCCTGGGGCTGTTTGTCTTGCTGCCAGGCAGAGCAGTTGGAGACTCACAGTCCATGCTTCCCCTTTGGGGAGACTCGGGTGTGTCCCAAGAGCAGCGCCTCACTGCCGTCTCCTTGGTATTGTTGTTCTCCTTGTTCTGTAGCTGCCCTGCAGTGGTTTTCTTTGGAATTTCATTGTTGTTGTTGCACACCTCAGGTCCCATCTGAGGGTCTACATCCTTGGGAAACAGCTCTTCATGTTTGCTAATCATCACTGACATGAGCTGCTGGACTACTACTGTACCTGAAAGAGGACACCAAGCACGTGGTTGTGAATGGCCTGTTTCATTTAAGGCATAAATATATTTTATCTACCAGATTCCACAAATACTTAGCAAACATTCAGCTTATACAAACATTGACACAATGCATTCATCTGTGTAACACCCTGAATGTTTAACAAGACTGAAATGCCTCTTGGCTACAGGGCCACTTCAGCATTCTCTCTTCCTTCCATCACACCAAGCCAGCAGCAAGGCCTCACAGACCCCTAAAAACAACAGGAACATTTGCAAAGAAGCTGTTACCGTGACAGTAACTGCATCCCATGAAGACCATAGGAGGAGATAATGAGCAGAACAAGGCATCATCATTCTAAATGATGGCTTTTCACTCAGTGTGGTGAATGTTTTAAAACCAAAGTCTCATTCTGGCACAGTACTTGTGTTTGGTAGTTTAACAGTAAACGGGTAGGCAATGGATTTGCACTGCTGGAACAGACATTTTAGTCTTCTGAAGCAAAACAGTGCAGTAATGAGACAGAATTAATTTAATGTGAATGCATTTAACTACTCCATGGTGAGAACTACATGCAGCCAGAGAACTCTGCCACATTATAGCACACTATGGAAGTAATGCAAGACCACAGCTTGCTGCTTCCTGTAATAGATGGCCAACTTTCCTCTAATAAAACAGTCCCTTGGTGTGCACACCAATTGACTGCACTGTAATTTACACACTAGCATTCAGAACTTGACTTGGCATGATAAAGATGTGCAACTATTTTGCTAAGCAGACCCTCATTAAGGTTTATTAAGAATATTTCAGGAACAAGGTCAAGGTAGTTATAATAACCACCTCATTTTTAAACAGCTACAAAGCTTTCAGAGGCATGCTGTGCTCTTCTAATCAATAAATTCCCACTGTGTAAAATCATTTCACATTCTTTGTAATACTCTGGATTTTATATCCCACCCCTTTAAAATACAAGTGCCAAGAGTCAATTCAACATGGGTACTTAACATCTTTCTTAGGCGTTCTCACTTGTTTGTTTGCTGAGGTAAAATGATACTTTAGAACCAGGCAGTAGGAAAAGTCACTTAGCTAATCCCTGGCATGCTTAGCTGCATTCCTTCTGAGAACGTTACCTGTTGTGTGCAGAACTTTACTACAAATATTGCTTTGTCCTCAGGCAACTTTTATGACTTGATTTGGCAGGAAAAAATTTCCCTGTAGCTGGAATTCTGAAGGAGATCTCTGCTGAATCAAACAAAACCAACTCCTCATATCCATCATGAAGATACGATTTCCCATAGCTGCATTTATTTTGAATGATTGTGCAAGAAAAGCACTCTGTATCTTCCAAAAGGCAAAGAGAAATGACAAAGGCTGGCCATGAGCACCAATCAATGTGTACTCTTTGAACAAAGTCCCTATACATTTAAATATAGCCCAATTGCAAACAGCACTGTCTTATGTCAAATCTTATAGTTATGCCTATAAGAGGTCATAAATCTGTTTAATCAAAGCCATTTCTCATTAGTTAAAAAAGTGTATGTATGTGTATGTAGTAGAATGTAGTATCCATCTCATTTCCTACAACAGGTACCATCATACTAATTCTAGGGCTGTTGATAAGCAGGCTGGACAACTGCTCAGACAGTATTTACAGATTTCATACATGATTTGGAAATGCCATGTTTCTGTTCACAACACAGTCATTGTCATAAGAATTAAAAAGAAGGAGGAGAAAAAATAAGGCTTCAGAAAAACAAGTGAATGAACAAAGTAGAGGGAATTGTATCCGGGAAGAGAAAAAGCATCATACTCACAGGAAAAGACTAACTATCAAATAAACTATACACTATCAAATAAACAATGAAAACTGCATTTTTTGAATATTCAGTGCACAGTCTGTGTACAGCCCTAATTTTTGAGAAAGTTGAGTAAATCCTACACATTAAAAAAAATGTTTGATGGCAGAAAAGGCATCGTACTTCATGCAGAGTTAAAGTCACAAAGACTAAGACTGGAAGGAATTCATAGGAGGACATTGTCACATCCATATTTTGTTTTCATCACAGCAAAATGCTATAGCTGAATCTGGCTGTAAGTGAGAGCATGCAGCTGGTAAATTGATTCCTGTTGTTCAGGAAGGCATGTGATACACAACTGCCTTGTGGGGGGTCTACATGGGTCACTGCAGTGTGAACCTGAGCTTTTCCTTGTCCTCAAGAACCACAGGCAAAATATTAACTGCACTCCAACTGCATGTGCTGAGTAAGAACATGCCATGCTTGCAGAAGTTTTGAGAGAGAAGATTCACACTTAGTGAAGCTGCCAAGGCGGAACAATCTTGTGCAAAGTCTGTTTGCAATGCTGCACGATTCGGTACCTTTCATAATAACTCGCAAAATTTAACCCAAAATCTCCTTCAGGTTGGAAATTTATGTCGCTATATAAAAGAGATATGGAACTTACTGCACATACTGCATGGACTGCTATGTGCTGGTAATAAACCTAAAGACATTTCTTCTTTTCTCTTACAAGTTATGTACAGAAAGCTCACCCTCCATGATAGTCAGAGGATCTTCCACTTTGGGGCGCAGGATGTTGGGGCCAAAAACCGTAGCCAGGTTTTGCACGCTCATTTTGTTTACACCTGAATACGACTGGACTTCATCAAGGAATCTGTGGGGAAGAAAGAGGTCCTTAAGGAACATGTAAAGAGGAAAATCAGGAAAGAAACAGTCAAATCATATGATTGTTTCCTAACATAGCTGAAGAATTGCATTCCAAATGCAAACAAAACCAATAACTGCAGTTAGAAATGGAAAAAAACCAAGGTCCTATCAAGACAATAGACCATATTCACTTCTATTTTCTTGCACTCCTTGCCTGCTTGTGACAGAAAAATCACAACCTTGATAGAGCAAATTACTAATTAGTCATGCAGTAAACCTACCATTTTAGTACCTTCACTTGAGTTCTCCAGTCCTCCAAGTGTGAGTAATGTTTTTCCTTCAGGGCACATTCACAGACAGCTCTGTCAGCTCACACTTATAAATGCCATTGTGATAGTCTTGCAAGAGCACTTACCTACAGATGTATTTCAGCAGATTGTAATTGACAGCTGGCAGGCTCTTCACTTGCTTCACCAGTTCTTTCAGGCCCTTTAAGATGTTTAAGGAAAAATAAAAGAGTGAATAGGTACAGTTCTTTAATATTTTATCAGAATTTTTTTTTTTAAAAGTCAGCAATTCCAATTACAAGACAACAGACACACCACTGAAACTGCAGCATTAAATACAGTTTATGATCAGGAACAGCTTGTAGAACCCATTTTGGATTAGGTTAACATGGATTAGCGCTGGAAAAACAAGAAAATAAATATCTTGGTTTCATCACATTTTTTCTTTTTCTTTCATTCTTTCTTTTTTTGAGCAGCTGCTCCATTCCTCCTGCTGATAACAAGGCTAAGCCTTCCAGGAACAGGTCTGGCTTGAACTAGCTGGTATTTCCTACAAGAAACTACTCAATTATTTTATCCAGTTCTGGTCCATACTAGATTCTGACTAATAAATGACTCCTAATTTAACAGCAGGAGTTGAACAGCAACCATCAAGACCCTTCCTTTTTATAGTTCAGAGTCTGATCCATGAAAATATCTCTTCTATGCAAAATGGAAGCTATTGACTACAATGAAGTTTACTTGAACTGGATTCAGTTACATGCAATAAATATAGCTAAGGTTATGCTACACACCTTTATTAAGAATTCCCAAGGACCCAGGTGGCAACAATTTTCATACAAAACCTGCTTCAATTAATAGATGCTCATTTAAATCAGGACAACCACTAGCTTCTCTCCTCCTGAAAAGTGGAACAGCCTTTTATTTCATCCTGCTTGAGTTACCAACTCACCGTTTCTTCCTCCTTGCTGAGCATTTTGGCACAGGAAAGAAAATCTTCGTATTTTGCATATGGTACAACAGGTTCTGGGAGTTCCCTTAGGTACAGCTTGAGCAGTGAAGCCACGGTGTGCACATCTGTGTTGCTGTTGAGGTGGAACACAAGAAATCATTAATGTGAATCAGGATGATACTGTGAGACTGACAAGCTAAAACCTGCCACTTTTCCACTGTCACCCTGCATTTTACTCATCAGCAATATATACATTTACAAACCCTACCTGTAATTTAGCTTTTCTTGGGTTTGTTTTTTTGTCCTATGAAGAACTCAGGATACCCATAGGCAGACGTCTGTCAGCTCTAGTGATTTATTACCATAAATAATTACACAGAGGCAGGTATGGAGGAGATAGATCCTGCCTCTTATTGACAAGCAACTCCCTTCAGACATGCAAAATTCATCTTAAATTACACTATTTGTTTTCACCGGAGCTAGAAACAAGGCATTCACACACTGGGAATTTTTCCCCTGCCAGAGATGGCCCCAGCCCCCAAAACATGCCTAGCATGTCTCAATTCCATTTTATCACCATGTCCTCTGTTACCAGTATTCAGGAAGCAGGTTTTTAAGGAAACTACATATATCACAGGTATTTAGTTGAAGTCCACCTACTGAAATCACAGCTCTTTCCATGCATCACATGCATCTTTTTCCTATGGGTTCCCACTAAATGACTACTGTGCCTTTTGGCTGTACTCTTACACTGAAAACCCGGATATACTTTATACTCAGAACCACAAATCCATGGGAAATCAGTTGTAGTTCTATCCTGTACCAAATAAGCTGAGGCACCAAACAGAAAATGTCTGCATGCTTGCAGAACCGGTAACATCACAGGGCCAACAAAGACCTGATACGACATGTGCTTCCCATAACTGCATTTGCAGAAATTTAAAGTTTTTTTGAATACAGCTAGTAGGAGCCTCAGCTGTTTATCAGGCACACTAAAAGTAACAGAGGGAGAAGGGCTGCAATCACAAGTTCAGACAATGCAATCACACTTGCTTCAATGTTTCTGTGCTGTGTAAAGTTACACTCTGCTAACTTAGGAATACTTATCTGAAAATAAGTAAGTAGAAATTAGATATAAGGCACAAGTTAGCATGAAGAAATCTCTACAGCATTATGTCTGGCTCCAACCCTGGGTTTAGCTACTTGGGCATTTATTCAAATCCTTACTGGAATGTTCTGTATGTTTTCCCTAGTTCAGATAAATAATTGTACTGCAAGCTGCTATCTTTCCCTCTGATTTCTGAAAAATCACAGAAGAGGGCACTAAATTCTGCTCACTTCATTAATAAGAAACAGAAAATACACACACATGCCTACAATGTGCATTATTATTTATTTTCTTTTTCTTTGAAGACTTGGAGTATTTTTTTAAACTCACAGTGCCTCAAAGGGTGCCACTGGTATTAGATGCACTTAAGCTTTGCTAGAGGTATGTTAATCATTATTTTGAAATAATCTGTTAAAACAGTAATGGCTTTTACTAAGTTAAATCTTAACAGGAATGGTGGGCACAACCTTAGAGTAATGTGGTATGGTGTGTCAGAAGAAAAGAGATGATAAAGAATTGTACATGTTCAAAGGTTCACCACCACCAAACTCCTCAAAACAAATGCGCAGAAAACATTTCTAACTCCAACATGAATAATTCCCAGCCCAAATTCCAAAAAGCATTTTCTAGAGAAACTCTATAAAATATTAATGCAAACCCCCATTTTTAAAGAAAGTTCAAATTCTAATCTCTTGATTCCAACCCCCTGCTGTAGAGCAGCTTGAATTCAAAACGGTGTTTATCCACCCCCACACTTTCTGGATAGATATATAACAAATGTGGGTAACTAATAGCATGAATCTAGGTATGATTGTACTCTTTTATGAGATTTTAAATGCTAGTTGAGATTTGGCCTCTAATCTTTCTGTACTACCTACTCTCAATTCAGTACTGATTGTCTTTCTTAAGATTTTATTATTACTGCTTTTGTTACTTGAACAACGAAACTCCTCACACCTTGCTGGGACTTAACTACATCTTTACAGAGTCTATTTGCATAAAACTGGAGAGGTCATTCCAAAATACAAGAATCAAACAGGTTAAGTGAGGGAAATTACTGAAGAGCCATTAGAAGCTGGCACACAGGTCTCTCAGTAAGGGGATTTCACAGTAACACCTTCCCTTCTTTGTACTGCCAGGATCATGCTTCATGCAGTGTGGAAGAATAATTTTGCACCAGTCCTTGCTGTGGAATGCTTGTTCCTAGAGGGCACAGCAGGTGAAGGATAAACAGGCTGAAGAAGGGGATAGAAGCATGGAAAATTAAACTTTCTTGTTTTGGTGTGAAGCACTGTTAAGATTATCACTGTAAGAGGTAAGGTCGGTGCCAAAAATTGTGAGTCTACCATGGCAGAACTGAGAGAGAAACAAGGAGGCAGATGCTGAGGAGGAAGGAAACTGGAAAGTGATGCTCTCAAGCTCTCAAATTAACTTCCTGAAGCATATGCTGTATTTAGAAGTATATAGAAAGATGTTTCATAAAATGGGATGACAAATCCAGGTCACAATCAGCAGACAGAGACAGGTATACAATATTTTAAACTAATTTTTACATAAACATTATTATTATTATTATTATCATTATAATTATTATTTTCTTCTAAGGCAATACCACAGACTGCCACGAGATGGTGGGATTGCAAAATAAGATTCTGGAACATCTGTTATTTTTTCCCTTAACTGTACTGGACCATTTCTTAGGATTTAATCTATCTGTACAGAAATTACCATATAGATTTGCGTATGCATTACCATACAGCACAAACAAAATACACACAGTCTGTATACACAGACATACTACTTGCCAGGCTTTTAAAGATTTGGACTTTTAAATTCTGCTAATCAACATTTAGAGCAAAGCTAGTAACTTACTTTTTTGAGTGCAACTGTGGCTATAAAAATGGTGATTTTTTTTTTATTAATAATGTAACTAAAATACTGCCTCTCAGAGGCTGGTTTAGACCTTCCAATGTAGTGTTTGGGTTTTTTTACCTTTTGCTTTAAATTACAGAGGATTTTTTTTTTTAATGGCAGAATCCAGTCCTAATGCATCTGTATTTTGGGTGTTTCAGCCCACAAATACCACTAAGCACTTTTCAGCCACAAAGGACAGCTGTAGGTTTCAAAGAACTGCTGAACTGGAAGACTGGGGACATTTATTTCCCTTTTTAGTCTGTGGTGTTTCATCCACAGTCTGTCAAACAACAGTACTTATATTCCTGCCTTGAGGATAATTGGTGAGTTTTTAAAACATGGATGTTTTGCAGTCCTATGGAGGACCTTTTCCTTATGGACTTTTTTTCAGTTAGAACTGATCAGATTAAGTAGGGGCAGAATTTCCCCCTTGAGCACTGTCCTTGCCTACATTCCAGAATCATTACAGCTACAGAAATTTAATGATTATACGTATCTTCATACTTCTTTTCGTATCTGACTGTGTAATATCAAAGTGTTTAATGATTACACATTCATAATTACCATGATTAGAAGTATTCATTAATTTTTATTAAAATACAGTATGTCAATTCTGGCAGAAAATCCTCTGTTATCTAAATTAGAACAACTCTCATTAGCCAAGCCAGACTTTCTCCAAGTGCACAATTACGAGCTTGAAATGGGAATGACAAAGCACAAAGTGGGGAATTGAATGTAACATAAAAAGCATCAGCAAGCTGAGAAACAGCTATTTTAGCATGTTGTGGTGGGAGGTCTGAGAAAAATGACTTATCTCACCAAAATACTGAACTGCATTCATGGTGGCATTTCCAAAGGAGCATCCCCCCACTCCAGCACTGTTCATGCACAGGCATGACAAATGCAAATGTGTCCCAGCCTCTCCTTAGTCATCAGACTGCCCATACTCAAAGCCCCATTCATCCGAACTTTGTCATCAATATCTCATGGCGTGGCTGTTTTTGACAGCACTTTCCTTTGTGATACCACAGACATCGTGGAAGTGGCTGTCAGACTGATTACACTCCCTGGAGTTTTTCACTCTCTCCACAACAAACAATATCCCTGAAGCCCAGCAGGCCACCAGAAATCCAGGCATAACCCTCGCGCTCGGAGCAGTAGACAGTGTGCTCACAGGGCTGGAGTCAGCGCTTCAGAGCACAAAGCCAACAAGCCCCTCATAAACTCTGCGAGAGGAAGTATTAACAAGGCAAGGTCACATTACAAAAAGATTAATGCCGTGCCAAAAATAGCTCTAGATCATGATGGCACATAAACAGTTTGCACGAAGAACAAACAGGAGGGAACAACAAGCTGTGAGGCTGTAATTCAATTTAGGAATCCTGGTAATAAAACAAAGGAGAACATTACAGTTTGTGTACGATTTGGGGAGAGAAGCTGTGGTCCAGAAATTCTAAGGTTGGGTTAACTTAATGTGCTATGTGATTTTTCTTCCTCTGTGTGGGTATCTTCAAAGCATTACTCTATATAAATTTTCCTACATAATATAGGGATCTAGTAAAAGCACTCCTGTGCCTCATTTAAGTACCAGATTGAATTTTGCCTACAACTTGTGAGACATATATGTAAGCATTTACCAGTCTGACTCTAGTGTAAGTTAACAATCGATCTCTATTCTTGGGTTTTTTTGGTTTAGACAGAGAAATAAACCAAACCTATCCTGCTCCTTTGTCCTTGTGCTCATCATTTTTACAAAGCATGCTATCTTCCACAGACCACAAAGAATAGTGAAGATTGGCAGATTCTATTTCCAAGTTAAATACCAACTGCAGTAATTGCAACAGCAGCCAATTTATGCAGGTTTATACAGGATTTAAAAACAGCAATGAAGACAGCCATTTAGCATAAGGAAAAAGACAAACTCTGTGGGGAAGGATGTTAAAAATTACTTCCAAAAATACAGATCCTTAAAGAAAGAGACACAAGGGATTTCAGGTAAGGTGGGCAGAGGTCTAAAAAACAGATGGGTTACCTCCAGGAAAAAGATCTACCAGTTCCTGCACTGAATATGCTGGTAATTATTTTCTCTTGACAGATTGTTCAGAAAAACTGTTAAGTTTCTTCAAGATTTTTTAGGGATTTCAAGCATATGTAAAAACATGGAAACCCAAAACAAATAACCTACCTGCTCTTGTTTACTTGAAGAAAACAGACAAATTTTGCAACCCAGATAAGAATGCTTGAAAAAAATCACTCTCTCAGAACTTGCACATAGTAACAAAATGTCATCCTTTCTTAAATGTGACCATGGCTGTCTAGGAAATTGTTTGTCTCTGGCAAATGGAATACACGGCTGCCTTTTTTTTTTAATCAGAGCTGACAAACCAACCATTTCTGAAACTGAAATTCATGCAAAGTAAAAGTAACTACAAATGTTTATGCACTGCCAATAATTAAAAAACACTCTGAGGACACCAAACCTAACTAAAAAAACAACAGGACGCCAATTAAACTGATTTAATGACCCTTGCATCACACTAGATATGTCTTCTAATGTGTGTTTAATTGCTAGACTAGGTCTTTAAGTTGTGCCATATGCAGAGGTTATTTCTGTTAGCTGGTTAGAATAAGGGCTGGAATTGGAAAGGACATGGAAGTGGGTCCAGAGGCATAATTGATGAGCAGATTGAGAGGATCAGGGAACAAAGTCTGGAACCAGCAGAAACAGGAATTTTCACAGGCCTAAGGCCATTTGTGTTTGGCAGGAACAAGTTTTTGAGTAAAGATTTCATTTCACGTAAAAATGTGGAGTTTTAGGTATTACTGCACTTTGCCAGCAGGAAGGCATACAAAGCCCCTTCTTTGTGGGAAACTATCTGCTTCTAAACAAATTTCTTAAGTACAGGCTTGGATCTGGAAAACAAAGAACAATGTTTACAACAAGTGTTCTCTACTTGCCATCTGCACAGTGCCAGTGTGGACTGCAGCCCCACCGAGAGTTTCCTGCATTCACCAAAATTTTAAAGCATTCTTTGCCTCCGGAGGAGAAAAAGAATTGTGCACATGCTCCATCTCACCTCACCTTGGCATTGCCTAATTTTGCTTCAACAATGCCAGTGATTAAATACACGGTAAAATAGCAGTTTTATATTCTGGATTATTTGCCTCCAGTGAATAAGCATTTGCCAGCTATCACATACTACAACCTTAGGTACCTTTTTCTCAGTTGACTGCAATGGTGACCAGAGCAGTAACATTTTGGTCCTTCTTTAGAGCAATTCACACCCATAAGAGAATATACTGGGGATTTTGTTTTGCTAAATATGCATTTATGTGCCTTCCTTCTCTCTTGGGCATGCACACAAATGCTGGTAGATGAGCTATGTAACTTTTAAACTCTCTGAACTATGTACACCAGCAATAGTATTGAAAATCCAAGCCACACACATCAATCACAATTATTTTTTATTAATATTTGTTTCGGTGACATTTCAAATATTTTTTCTCCATGAGCAATCTTATCTCACATGTCATCTGGTAGTAATTGTGATGAACAACAGATGGAAAGAAGCAATATAAAAAAAGAAATCCATTTTTGTACCCCTCCTAGGTAAAAATTGAAAAACAAATCCTTATGCAATTTTCCTTACACGGTGCCATATTCTCTGTGCTAATTTCACAGAACAAATGGTCATAATTCACTTTGTGTCATTACAAATGTATGATTTGTAAAGGAGATGAGGAACTTCATAAGTAAAATATAAGCCACACAAGAAGAAAGAAGTAAATTCCCCAAGGGGAAAAAAAAATTGATTCCCTGGAGGGGGGCAATTTTACACAGAGATGGAGCTGTACTGGAAATACCATGGATATTTCAAATAGAAGCAAGCATGAGTGATTGCCTAATTGCACTGCTAGTTCCTTAAAGCAAATTTCACAATATGTGCAGATAGATTCAGAGGGAGTGAGGTATTTATTGATTTTTGTTTCTAAACTGACACACAATTTTGAGGCGTTGTGTTTTTCTTCCCACTAAAGGCCTCAGCAGTTTTCAGCTGCAGTAGCTGCAACTCACTTTTCCAATACTGCAAGAAATTATTATGTTCTAGTTTTCCTAAGAGGGGGTTTGGGGTGTTGGATGTTTCAGACACAAGGTTTTCCTAGTCCATGAGATTGAAAAATTTTAAACACTTTCTCCATTTTCATACACAATTCTTCAGCAACATCTTATTCCAACCAAAAGATCAAGATCAAAATTAGTAAGTGAAGGTTTTTTCCACTGCATTTTTATAATTGACTTCAGTATTGGAACACCCAGCTGCTAACTCACATGAGAACAACCATTTCTCAGGCATGTTTTATGTTTCTAAATATGGTTGCACTTTCTTTCTGAGTGAAACTATTCCCCTTCTGGTTTCTAATTTGCTTTATTCACGCTGCTTGTGCCTGCTCTGTGGTTTTCTCTGCCAAGGGGGTGCAGACAGGAAGGTAAGAGGGGAGAAAGAAGGGCAGGTTCTGCACAGAACTGTGGATAGCAGCTGAACTCTGGGCCAAAGAACAGATCTGTCCCTCTGAACTCCACCTCCCAGCACCTGTACAGTGATTTAAGGTGTGCAACCATTTTAAAACAAAGATGACATTTTGAGGAGCACTAACTATGGGTGGATGATCCTACCTTTGATTTTGCTTTTAATTCTATGTTACATATTTTACTGAATCGGCTACGAAGGCATAAAGAGAAGAATAATTATTTAACAACAATTTATCACATAAAAATACACACAAGCCTACACATATATTTAAAAGCATCTTTGGATGTTCTAAAGTGTTTGTCTGACTTATGTGCACTTGCACATGGAAAAAACGTGAGTATGAAAAATGGCAAACTCCTCAAACATCGGTTCTTTGTGTTAGTTCCAACACTGATGACAGCAGCCAGTCTTTCTCCCTGTAAGAGCCAGTGACCCAGCACTGCTACAGAAGTGTGACCTGTATTCCATTGTGTTTCATGCTCCAGGAACAAAAATGTCAGTTCTGCTCTAACTGCAAAAATCTCTATTATTATTTATGTAAATTAGAGAGAACCTGGGTGGATTTCACATGATGGCGCTTTTGGATAATAATAACAACATGTAATTACATATTAAACATAGTGGATCTAGAGGTTCACAAGAAAAAGTAAGCATGGATACCCTAATGTGTGTGTTTTTTTCTTTCTCTACAGCATTTTTCATACCGTGGCCACTTTCCAAGAGCTCAGCTTGCCAAAGAGGCTGCATCAAACTGGAGTCCAGGCTGCTGTTCAGCACAACAAAAATTTATCCCTAACCAAGGTCATCACACAGGTACTCTATAAACACTGAGACATGAACTTCACCTCAAGAGTTTACAAATGGTACAACAGGTTGGAGGAAAAAAGCACATGTCAAAAGGAAACTATGCAGAGATCAGAGCAGAGTTTGTCTGCGTGACTTCTGGACCTCTGCTACACCTGAGTCACACCTCTCCAAACTTAAATGTGAAAAAGTAAACAGGCAAAGTACCCTGCGCAAGACATGGGGACGTACAAGGTCAGCATTCTATAAATTCTGAGCTTCAGAAGCAGAACTGCAGGACCAGCGATTTATAGGCAGCTCCTGCTGATGTTTCTAATTGCTAGAGTAGAAATTACGTGCATCCTTCGCAGCAGTAGCATATAAAATCTCTTCTTCTTTTCATCTGCTAAAGCTCAGCCAGCATACCTGTTCATGGGGTTCATTAGTCTGTGCTACAGATGTTGCTAGATAACCTTGAAAAAAATTAGTGTGGCTGAGCTTTGGTCTCATTTGTTTGGAGTGGTTAGAACTTGTGCACTTCCTTCAAGCTGTACCACTCAGTGGGGTGTTTAGTACATCATCTTCCCACAGTTCAGGGTGGCTTGTTTTCTTAAGTATTTCCTCCACAATTATTTGGTTTACAGGCACAGAAAAAATAACCTTTTGTTTCTGCCACTTGCCTACTCTTTGGTAGAAACAGACACTATCAGTAATATTTATCATAATGTCCAAGTAAGGAAATGTACCCAGTAGATACTACTTTATCATTTTAAAATAAACTACATGGTATTTGAACAGTGAGTGAGCATGCCATAAACATTTATTAGCTAACACAGTCACTTCCCATAGTCCTCTGGCTCCATAAAGCCATTTACTCATCAATTATCCTAACTCACCTTCAAATGAGAAACAAATAAACCTCATAAGAAGACAAGTCACTTTTCCAGAGCATTATAAATTCTTTTCTTTTAAAGTAAGGATTGGGACTGAGAAACTGTTGTAGATAAAAGAGCACTACAGGTGTCTGCCTTCTGTGCACCTGATGCCCAAACCTTCAAGCTTAATGAATCTGCTCACTTCACAGGAACAGGGAATTGAGGCACCTAAATTATTTCCAGCAATCAGGTTTGAATTATGGCACGTTTTTGCACTAAAAGATCAAGCTACACTTTCCTTCCTGTTGCTTGGATTGCTATCAGACAAAGGCCTCACATAATAAATGCAATCTGCCTCTTCCTCCTAATTCCCATTGGGCCCACAATCGCAGTGAAGCATCCTGATGCCACCATGGGGGTGCGTTATGGATGTCACTCAGGGCACATGCTGAGGACTACCACTGTTTAACAGCGTCTAGAATTGGAATTTCATGACCATCATACTAATTCTGGTCAGAGCTAAAAAGTCTGTGTGGGACTCATAATCCACTGGTTCTGCTTCTCTGACTGCACCCTCTGGGTATATGACTACTGCTGTCAATGCTTACAGGAAGACACAAAAATCACAGGAGACTACAATTACTTACAGGAGACTAAAGTCAGACAGCTGTGTGAACAGGATCAGGTTTTCCTTGGCCTAGAAACTCTCATTAACTCTATAAAACTGCATAAATATTGGAATACAAATCAGACCTGGACCTTCAAGACCACATAGGTTTGATTTTATGGTCAGAGTGACTTTCATTATAAGACCAAAGGCCCAAAATTATAAAGAAATGCATGAAAATATACTTCCTTTTCAGTCAATTTTATAGATAACAGAACACACCAAGATTGGTGATAATAGAAATTCTTCCTTTGTGAAACTGACTAAATGCCAGCATCACCACTGCATTTCAAATGATTTTAAGATCAAGGCAATCCAGATACTTTTGATTAAGCTAAAACATTAGCAATACTTCTCCTAACCAACTTTTCACAAAAGGAAATTCTCCAGAAACGCTTTGAAATCAGACATCAAAGTCAGAACAAAAAAGAAGACATTTCAGAGCGGTAATAGGAAACACACAGAGAAACCTACAAAAACATGTCATTCTATCTGTTGCTGCCATGTGCTTTACAGCACTGTGGGTCAGCCAGTCCAGCACACCGCGTCCTGCCTCGGCTGCCGGGAGTGGGGAACAGCTGGAGGGCTTTACCTGTCAAAAGAAGGCTTTTCTCCACAGTCAAACGCATCCTGTAGCTCCTTGACGAGATTAGCCTGCCCAGGCAGTCGGAAAAGGCCCTCTTCCTTCAGCCCCCGCTGGCGGATGA
The DNA here is from genome assembly GCA_013186435.1 of Turdus rufiventris. Classification (NCBI taxonomy): domain Eukaryota; kingdom Metazoa; phylum Chordata; class Aves; order Passeriformes; family Turdidae; genus Turdus; species Turdus rufiventris. The sequence continues at coordinate 6,118,072 of PYHW01010582.1, read as the reverse complement.
AGTCCACGCACTGCTCCACCAGCATGGGAGCCAGGCGGTTCCCATAGCGCTTCTCGTACCGCACAGTGTCTTCCAGCTTCTGTCCAAAAATTCCTGCACCAAAAGGAGACTCAGCTGAGCATCATAAACACGTCTGAGGAGCCCACACCTTCTGTTACAACCCACACAATTTGCAGGTCATTCAAATGCCTGGATAAAGTTTAATAAAAGAACTAACATTTCTATTATTTATACTTTTGACTCAGTAACTAAAGTTTTGTGATCAGCAGTGCAGTACCACCTAACTAGAAACTGCTACTTAAAATTATGAAGAAGAAGGAAGAAGACAGGAAGAGACAACACCCAAGAACCTCCATTTTGCTCCATCCTTACCACTATATTCTAAAGACTCAAATTTAAAACCCTTCGTCATGTGAAATTACACACTTCTATTCTAATTACACATTCGTTACTCTAACTCCATCACCCAAACTTGGAAGCCTTCTCTAAGGCCTTAAGTCAAAAGCTGTGTTTTTTTGGGGGTCAGTGGCAGAAAGCACAGGAAGCTCCAAACTCCCAAGCTTCTGAGCTCCAACATCAACCTACTCCTTTCTTAAGAATAAAAGGCTCAACTTCACCATTGACACTCTTCTGGAAATACAGTGCTGACATATTTTCCAAAAATGCTCAAAAATATTATTTAAGATAAAACACTGTTATTTGTGAGACCACAGACATGGAAAGCAGGGAAATAACACAAACGGGATTTTCTGTCACAAAACTTCTGATTCAGAAGTGATGCCTCTCCATCTTTGTTAATCTATGCCTAATTATTCAGTACCTCCTGTATCAGTTCCAAAGACATCTAAACATTATCTGTTTATGTAACACATGGAGGGAAAAGTATTTATACTCAGCATTTTGTCACTACTAAATGAAATTACTATTCTGTTCTCCAAATAGACAATGATAAATCCATTATGCATTACCAACTGCATTATCACCATCTGCTTTAGCAATAACAAATTCTGTATATGAAAAGAAGTTCCTGACATAAAAGGTGAAATATGTCAGATGAACTGCAGGAAACCCAAATTCACCCTTAAGCTCAAAGAAAATGGAGGCTTTTTGACAGAATTAATTTCAATCCTGATCTGAGGGTATCACTAGAACGACAGCTACTCTTTACAGCTGATTTTGCCTCTCCTTTCCAAGTGCAGAGCAGCACAATAATGTTCAGGCATGTCATCTGTGCTGGAAGCTCTCTCCTGAGACCACCACTTGCTGAACAGTACTAGGGCTAAAGCAAGGCAATCCAATTTCTATATATAGCAAGACAATGAATAGTTCCAAGGCAGTCACAATCAGAAATTAAAGACCAAATGACTACTTCGCTTTTGCAATGACATACATTGTAAAGTATAAAAATAAAATAAAAAAAAAATAAAAAATAAATAAAAAATAAATAAAAAAAAGAGGCAGTAAATTGTGCCCTTCACTGAGCACTGCTGGTTTAAAAAATATACAATATTCAACAAGCAAAACAGGGTTGTTTTGGTTTGCTTTTTCTAAAAAAGGGCCCAAATTGAGCTAGACAGCTTTTGATTTTGATCTAAAACTTAATTCACCCACAGATTACATTCAGACTGAAGCATCCATCTGGGTAACCTTTAATGTGTACATTTTTCCTTTAATAGAAAGGTAACTTACACCTCAGTTGCAGGCAGGACAGCTGCCTTGCAAAATGCTGAAGGATGTAGGGCAAGTCTCAAGTTAACCATATGGAAGGTCTGGGGTTTGTACTTAAAAGCAATTGTTTTTACTGTAGCACAGGAAGCAACTGGAGAGAGTAAATGATGTCCTGCTAAGACACCCAGAGAGTCTCTAAGATGCAGAGCAGTGTATTTTGTGATTTCCATGGTATCCACACTTGGGGAAGCCAAAACCAGCAGTAGGTAAGGGGAATGAACATCACACAGTCACTCCTTATTAGCTCCCTTTTCTTCATGCTGTACAAAACCCAAAGCCCAACAATGAGCAGTTAAAGAAGGAATTTTTGTAATTTCAGAGTCAARTTTAGAATAATAGYTGCTGATGTAGCATCCACRAAGTTTGGGGCCTTGAGGCTGGCAGAGCAGTTAAGTATGCTAAGTATGTTTTCTTAATTCTTGCATACCTTCCCAACCTCCTAAAAACCGACTATGGGGATGGGATATTACTTGAATTTGTGTTTCCTCTATTTTTCCAAGTTAAGACTTTTTGCCTCTTTTCAAACAAAATACGATAGGATATTCCAATTATACCACTACAATGTGCACATAATTATAATTCATGCCCACTGACAGTACAATTAGCTTCCTCCTACTGCCTATACCTCCTTCTCAACATGTTAACTTTCTTTAATCAGTAATATGCATATTGCTGCTTCCATTTGTAGGAGAGAGTAAGTTCTCAGACCTACCTTGGAACTTCTATTAGTAATGACAATACAGCCAAAATACATAACTTTCTATTAATACATTTTTTGGATTTTTTTTTTTTTTTTAGTTCATTTTAAAATTGGTTTTCAAACCCCGTCTCATAGATACTAAATAAAATCAGAATAAGGGCAATTCTGCAGTGGGAGCAAAAACCCTTACCATATTATTACAAATTGCTGATGGACCACAACACAAATTGTACTGAAAACAAGCGGGAACCAGAAAGCACTAAGATGTCAGTAACTGGAATTAAACACTATTTTTCAATTTGTTTGGCATTGGCATTAATCTAAGGCAGGCTTGGGTTGGTGTCTAAGTGTAGGTTGAACAAGATTCTCCAAAAGAAGCATTTCCTCCACCTAACAAACACAGAACACTGCACCAGGCAGCACTTGGCCATGAAATGAATCAGCCATGATAAACCTGCACAAATATTGACTTGAAGTTACAGACTTGCTGATGCCTTATGGCAAAGGTGCTCTGTTGCCAGGGGCAGAAGGGACAGAAACGTGACAACTCTGCTTCCACATTATGTTGCCATAGCTTCTACCTGGCTCATCATCCTTCTGGTGTCTCCTGACTAAGGCACACCTTCTTCCTCTCTAATGCTTTTATCCCCTCTCATGCCACAACTAACTGCAGATGAACAGTCTACAAGCATTAAGAGGTTGATATTTGGAAGCAAAGGCATTCCTGTGAAAACTGCAGTTCCATAATGTTTGGCAGAGAAAATGATGAACACTATAAGCTGTAATTGGTAATTACTTGCACGTCCTTTACAAAAAAGAAAGGAAAAGCCAGTCCAAGTTATGGAGACTAGATTATAACCAAAATCATGGAGACAATCTCAAATGTTGTTTCTTAAGACTATATTTCCACTACAGTAGCTAAATAAGAACATCTCTGTTGGAGAAGGAAGTAAAAGAGAGCCCTCATAACTCATGTTGTAATCCAAACTCAAGTGACTCCTCCTAAATCTCAATGCCTCCAAAATCCAGAAATGCACAGATGCGCAAGAGTTGACCTGTGGCTTGGTTTATCCTTGGGACAGCGTGCCAGAGAAGAAACAAATAAATCAACAAGAAACCATGAGATTCAGAATAGCATTGGCTTGGCTTCCCCACAGCTGGTGAAAGGCAGAGAAATGCACAGGATCCAGCTCTGACCAGTCATTAGATTTAATCAGCAGAACTGCTTTTTCAGAGAGCCCTTGCAGGTCTGTAAAGCTAGATCCAATTAAGCCAAGATCACGCATAACATCAAAGAGGAAAATCACATGCTAGTAAAGGGCATGCTGAGCAGTTATTCATTAACTAGAACATTCCCGTGGCAGAAGTTTTGTAAACACTTTGAGAAACTGGGTTTCCATGCTTAACAGATACCCAGAAATCTTATGAAAAACACCACAGTGCTATATGCAAATTCTGTATATGTCTTCTCAAGAGTTGTGGAAGCACTGAGGTTATTTTTCATGGTACACAGTCACAGAGCATGGCTTTAAAATCTAAGAATGCTATTGGTCAATTACTTCCTTAGCTAACTGAACACGGCAGGCATCACATCCAAAGTCTATGGACTTCTAATTCAGGAGACAAAAAAGGAGAAAAATCTAGGTGGCCATTCCATAAGGAATAGCTTGAAATAAGGAATATCTCAATACCTGCCACTCTGGATGTACCACAGCACACACATTCAGTGAGCCAGAAGGTTTCAGACAGCAAAAGGCACTGAGGGCTGATGTTTTCATACATGGCCCACTCCTGTGCATGTGCAGCAAAGGACCAAGGGATCCTGGTGCTTCCAAAACAAGTTCTGGTTTCATGGGCTGTACTGATAAGAAAGCGTCAGTTAAGGTTAAAGGAACCGATCTCATCCTAACTTCTGGATACGAATTTTAAACAGCTCTTAATTTTTTATCATTAATTCATTGACAGAAAATAACAGATCAGATGAATGGCTTTCAACAGTGGGGCTGGGAACAAAGGTTCTGGAATAACACGTACTTGG
>PYHW01010582.1:5976616-6113472 GCA_013186435.1 Turdus rufiventris | reverse complement strand
TAAGTGCTGTTTTGAGTGGATGAAAGACAGGGAGTATTTTCTTCTTCTCAACAGAATTTTTGGAATGTAGAGAGAAAAAACCCCATCAAAACCAGTGGCGGCAGAACTTTGTTCCTGCCTGAATGATTTTCTTCTCCTTAACACTTCTCCCAACCCCATGATCAGAGAGAATTCAAGATAAACTTCCATCCTGGAGTTCAGAACATTTCCACACCCCAATACCTGCCTACAAAAACAACTCTGATACAAGAGCAGAATTAGAAATAGGTAAAGGAAAGGAGACAATCTTGGAAACATCACCAGGAACTTGTCACAGTTGATCACATCAGAGCCTGCACTCTTTCTCTAGCCACAGCCAATGCCACCTCCTTCTCTCCATAACTCTGCCCACCCAAATTCACCATATTATGGAATGTTCTCACCATTGCATGCCTCCTCGGATACTGCTTTTTCCATTGACCCTGCATGTTCTCTATGGAAGTTCCTGTGGTGGTACTCAAACAGAGAGCATCTGCTTCATGCTGGAGTTTAAAGATGTTTGGCTCTGTTCAGATACTGCCCTCTGAGCTTTGACTTCGCCTATGACACGACCCCCAAACCCCAGAAGTCTGGCATCTAATTTTTTGGTACGAATCACAGTGGAACTTTGATCTGGATTTCCAAAGGGTTCTATACCAGGTATTCTTTTGTACTTCCTCCCATGACTAGCCACTGGTTTTCCCTGCTGATTTTATTTTCTGCATCATGTTTCACAGCTTAGATCTAATTGATCTGCTTTATACAATTATGGATTAGGTTTACAGCAGGCTAGTTTTGCCTTTTTTTATACTTAGGTATACAATCTGCAAATGAAGTTGCAATATTTCAGTAAACCAATTAATAAGACAAGTATAGTTAGCTAATGTGCCGGTGCCACCATAGTAAGGGCTTGATTGTTAATGTCCTTCTTTCTGTTGACTCCAGTGGGACTCAACCAAGTTAAATACAAGCCCCAGCATTCTGTAGCTTTGATCTAGGGGCCTTGACAGAAAATATATATAGAAAGTGACCAAAACAAATTTTGCATAGAGGATTAGCAATTAGCAGCATCACTTCCATCACTCCGTCCTCTGCCCCAAGAGCTGCTTCTTCACTTGGGAGTTTTAGACATAGAGAGTCTCTGTATCAGAACATATGGGGGAAGCATCAACAGCTGAAGCTCTTCTTGGAGCAACTAAGGCTGTACGCAGGCACAAAGGCAGCTGTCTGCAAACTTATCAGTTAATCCCTTATTCAACTTCCAAACATTTCTCAAATAGCTACGGGTAAAAGGGGGCACAGGCAGCTCTAATTCACACCGACACCTTGAAATGCAATACACATGCACATCCTCCTGGCCAGCTTCCAGCAGGACTGAACTCCAGCAACCAGGGGACTTGGAGAGGGGGGCACAGGGGGAAAACAGCTCCCAGTGCTACCTCAGCTGCAGGTGATAGCTGATCTCTGCAGCAGTTCTGCAGTGAGCCCCTCGCTGGCTCTGATCCTTCCTTCCAAGACATCGCCCCTGACTGCCTGCTCGCCAGCCCTCGAAAGCAATGATGTCACCACACTGCTGCTGAGGCTTGGGAGCAAAGAGCTGCGTGGTCTTGCAAAAGGGCAAGTGGCAGCACGGAGGAACAGCCGAGGAAGGAGCAGCAGCAGAAGGTGACAGAATTTGTATGAGAATTTGTATAATTTGTAAAAAAATTTCTCACGCTTCAGAAAACCGTGACAATTTAGCCCTTTCACTTGGATTTCTCAGTCCAGCAGAGCTTTTAAAACAGCACTAATATCCATCTCCTTCTTCCCCCACACAAAGTTTTTTTCCTTGTCATGGAAACCGATTGTCCCCACTCATCCCCAATGCCCTACCACCTTACTATCACTCCCTGTATTTCTGTCTCAGACATGTGTTTCCCCTCCAGTGCTTTCAGCTGACATATTATGACATCCAGCCTCCTCTTTGCCCTCTTACCCCGAGTATTTCCATTCTCTGCTTCAAAAGGAGTATGTGCAATGCAAAACAAAACTGGCTATAAACCTCCCCATGCCACAGGTGAAAAGGTAAATGCAGGCTGCAGGGCAGCACGATGAAGTGGCAACGCAGCCCCTGCACCAGGACTGTGCATTGTAGAGCCACACTCCACCAGAAACCTCTGAAATCAAAGACTCAAGCTTCTGCACACATGAACATTTATCACTTTGCTTTGCTCCCTTTCTTCTCCCTCCCTCCTCCCACATAGACAAAATGCAAATATAAACTCTTTTTCCTGATGTTTTGCCAAATAGGCAACTCGGAGCATCGCAGGTCTAATTCCCTGAGTGTTCTCACTCAATTCTGCTCAGAGACACCGCAAACAATTTCGTCTCATTCCACCTCACTCCTGCATTCATGGGCTATTATGTAGAGGAGACAGTATCCGCTGGCCAGCTACAAACAAATGAACAAAGGAGTAAATAAATCATCGGTGGAATGTTGGCATCTGCACTGTTTAATGCCTTTTGTTTCGGTGCTCTCATCTGCCCCTGCACACACAGCCCCCTTGACTTCTCAGAAGCCATGGCTTCAGCAGCACAGCAGAACACAGTGACAGAGCAGACCTACCTTTGCGGAAACTAAAACACCGCTTAATTCTCCTGTAAGTAGTTTTAGGAATGAAGGGAGCTGCTGCTAAGGCACCTGGGCTGCGGACTCCAGCATTTCTGTCTTCAGGCATCATACAGGCCAGAGCCCCCACGTCCCTCCAGAGCTCTCTTCACCAGCAGCATCCAGACAGAACACCACGATTACTCATCGTTACTGACTGCTGAGGAGTTTTTATAAGAGTGGATTTTCCTCTGGAGCTAGGAGACTTGTGGTCCTCTAGATCTTGGGTAGGGCTTGAAACGATTTCGATGTTCTCTTCTCTGCTTCAGTTTTGCTTTGGGAAACAATTTCCTTCCATCTATTTCCTTTCGTTTCTTTTATTTCCTGCAGTAAGACAACTGCCTATTATGCAATGTCACAACAAAAGAGTTTCAGTAAAAAGATGTATCCTCCACTCAAACAGAAGTGCCTGCACAGATGGAGGGGGAGAAAGACCTCTTCCTCCCGGCTGGAACAGGAGGCTGAGTGGCAGAGACTCTAATTCCACAGCAAAAGCTCAGCACTCTGCGGTGTGCAAGGGGAAAAAGAAGAACAATACCAAAAAGGCCACGGAAGAATCCTTCAGGATACAAATCTCCTCTCCGGTACCCTTAATTTCTGCAACTGAGAAGCAAAAATAACAGTCCTTCACCCGAAAGGTTCTTTGTCCATACCAGATTCCTCTCCAAAGTCCTTTTATACAGTCAGCTCCTCGTGCGATGCTCTCATGGGCTTCTCGCTTGTTTTACTGCCTTCCAACTACCGGGAGCTCTCCAGGGAGAGGCGCGTCAGATGCGGCAGCAGCGCATCCTTGCCGGCAGGATCCCGGGAGCTGCTGAGGAATCTGTGCCTGCAGCGGGGGATGCTCTGGCGGCCCCAGGGCAGGGCTGGCAGCAGGGATAGCAGCAGGGTTGGCAGCGGGGCTGGCAGCAGGGCTGTGCTGTTCCCCGCCTGCGTGCAGCAGGTGCGGCAGCCGCAGCGCAGGTTTGTGTCTCCTCGGGTGACTTTGAGTTGACTTCAGGCTGTGCCTGTCATGTGCGGCGGCTGGGAAAGCGAGCAGGCTGTGCCTGGCTCCTGCAGGAGGTGCCAGACCTTACACTACTACCCCTGCTAAAATCTCCTTCTTCTCGCCTCCTCCCTCCCCCCTTAGTTGCAGGCTCTGTAAAAAATTGCCTTTTTAATCTAATCAGGAAGGGAATTTCATGTGCAAACAGGCATTACATGCCCTACCTCATTTACATTTCTTTTCCCTTTCAGATTTTTCTTTCCACAGTCACCTTATTTTTCGGGTGCAAAAAACAACGTGTTTCTGATGAGCTTAGCAGATTCCCACCTGCCCCCCTCCCACCTTCTCCTTCCAGCATGGGTTAACAAATAACAATTTAATGATAGAGTTAATCATTTACAGAGCTCCTCACTCTGGTACCAAGAGTCCTCTCTCACTGCCAGACAAACTTTAAATATTAGTAGCTCAGCAAGGCTTGCACACATCCGCTGCACACACACACACACACACACACACACACACACAGAGCTTACTTACAATGCTTAAAAGAACCAGAAAATTCACATGTTCCTCAAAGTGGCACTTGACTTGTGTGACACCAGGCTATTGTGGTTTACCACTAAGTACTGAAATTCAGGAAGCTGATATAAAACTAGTGTTTTGATTAATTAGCTGTCTGGAATAATTTTGTGCTGCAAGTAATTACTTGTTACTAGCTAGTCATCATCATGAGATTGCAACTTTTCTGAATCTTTTTTACATCTATTATAATAAGTAAAACCATCTTTAACTTCGACAGCTACAGATCATAAAGGCAGGCTCTTAAGACATCTTAAGTCACAAGTGCCTGTCTTAAGAAGAGTCAGACTGTTGCAGCAGCTGTAGCAACATCCACATAGCAAGGGATAATAATACAAGTGTGTCTGGTCATTCATAATTGGATTGATTTATCCTTGTTAAGACTATCAAGTAGTTAATAAAATGGGGGACATGTTGGAAAATTGGTTCTTAATGGTGACACATCCCATGATACTGCCTTTGCCTTGTTATCACAGCCAACCTTCTCCATGAACACTACGCCTAAATTATATTCCAGCCATTTTTGTATTTTCCAGGGAGTTAATGTTTGCTTCCCAATACAAACAACCCTGAATCAGTATATTTGCTCAAGAAACCCAACAAGAAAAATAAGAACATACTTTGAAGTGCTTTATCTGCAAATGAATTGAAAAGGTAATACAAGGATTGCACCCTCTAGTTTAATGTAAAACAGCAACCAAAATCCTCAGCAAGGTGCTTCCCTCAGTAACTAGCATTAAACATTCCTACAACAATGATGGTGTCCTGAGAATTTTCTTGGTGGCTGGAAGGATTCCCAGCAGCAAATCAGAAATAGCTCTTGCCCTATAAAAGCAAATGAAGAGCTGGTGAAGAAAGCACAGGGTCAGGACTTGAGAGATTTGGTTTCTATTTGTAGCCCTGTACACTGACTTGGGCTAGACTCTAGTTTCACCTAATCGCAGCTCCCCGCCTGTGACATGTAGAGACACCTCCACTTGCAGAAGAACAGCAAGGCCGCCTTTCCCTATTATCTGCCACAGAAAGATACTGTGGTGCAGGAAGCCAAGCGCAAAAATCCACAAAGATACTCTTTGAAAAATCCACTTCTGCTAAGCCTCCAAATTTATTACTGCCACAGAAGCTTATGCTGCTGCTGGACTGGAGTAGGAGAGTGCTGAGGAGCTCAACACAAGGCCTACTTTCTGACGAGAAAGCTGGGGATGGGTAATTTTGTGCTATATAAAAACCCAAGTTTCTTACCTAGCCTAATTACAGAATTACTCATACCTTCCCTTTCCCAAATCAACTCCATATACCTGTAGTAGTCTATGCCTTTTAAGACATACCTTTTACTTTTTAAGTTTTGGGTTTCTTTGGTATGTTTGTTTGGTTTTTTTTCCCCTAAGCATTCTAAGACCCACATTCCCAGATTCAGGACAGCACTATTTATTTAACATAAAGGGCCTGATGCCAGTGGCATGACTGCTTTGCACCATCTTTTCAAGGCTCGTTTTCCCAGGAGAAGCCAAGGAGAAGGCAGTCTTGTTCCAGAGATGCAGGCAGGCCCTAGCTGACCAAGTCCCTCAGTGCAGCCCACCAGTGAGGCCAAAGTCTTCTCCTAAATACTGTGTGACCTGAATAAAGTACAAAGGAACATGAGTGGATTTCAAGGAAAGTTTTCTTTAAAATCTCCATTAGTCTCTCCCTCCTCCATCTCGTGTTCTACCCGGTAGTCAAGAAAAAGCAGTCAGCAATAAGAGTTTTCACTGATAACTGCACTTCTTGATTGTGAAACAGCACAGATGATCTTGCTCTCCTTATTTTTTTTCCAGCAACTTGCAGACAAGAACAATCATTTGCTGCAATACAGGTGGTCTTCCACTGTAGGAAAATATTTCTGTCCTCAGACATAGAGATTTGAGAGCTCCAAGGAACAGACTGATTAACATACAGACATTTTGTGCAAGTGTATTATAATAAAGATATTATCACCAGAATAGTAATGATGAAAATTATTACAATAATTTGCAGCCCATTCAACATAAGAGAGCTTTTTAAAAAGGCAATTAGATTCCCAACAATAAATTTTTGGTCCAGTACTACTGAAATCATTGTAGATGCCAGTCAAATTCCCACAGTGTTAGTGCTAATATTCTGAGGCACAGCTTCATATAATACTATTACTGACCTTAGCTGTCACTGGCAGGAGAATTGCTGACAGCTTTTCAAATAGGCATTTAAGAAACACCATGGAGGGTTTTTCAGCTGGTGACCAAAGGAATTACCCTGCCTCTCCCTGCAGGAAAGCCCATTTCATACAAGACCAATCTTCTGTGAAAATGCCCCCTCGCACTATCAAGAGTTGTCCCCATCAAGGGAAGTGATTCCAGACAGTTCAAAGTCTTTTAATTGAGCCCACTACATGGAAACATCTTCACTCCACTTTTCTGGAAAGATCTAGGCCATTCTCTTTACTTCAAAACTCTGGCTGGGACTCAGAGATAACAGAAGAAGCCCTGTGAGTCTTTGTGAGCACTGCATGTTCCCCCAGTGACTCACCTCCTCCAAAGGGTGCCCATATAACCCTGCGGATGGATTTCACCCAATCCTCCATGTCATTCTGCGTGCTCGCCATGAGGAGGTAGGTCTCATGATTAGCTGTCATCCGTTCTCGGTCTCCTCCTGCAAGAAAAGATAATGGCACTTAGAAACCCTTTTGCTTCTGTGCCCAGCCAAGTTCTTGCCAGCCTGACTGCTGGAAGCAGCAGCTCCACAGCAAGCAGACACGGATACTGTGCAGTGCAGTGCTTGCTGTCAGACATGGCATGAAAAGAAGGTCCTGTAATATGTTCCCCATGAGACAGTGAGAAGCTGTCATGCTTCCAAAAGGAAATGAGAGGATAAATGTCATCAGTAAACAAAAACAGCCCCATGCTGTTCCAAGAACCACAGGGGCCTGCACTAATCTGTAACTTGATACACGCACTGGAAATTTCGCAGCAGTTACTGTACCACGATGGAGAGAATAAATGCAGAGACTGATAAGCGTGCTTTGAACAAGTGGGGATGACTCCATTCTTATTTTCAGGAACACACTGTGCCACACTGAAGGCAGTAACACTTGATATACCCAAGTGCTGCTGTGACTCCCTAAGGAGAAGGCAGACGACACGGTACAACCCACGCCTTGGACAGGTCTGATGAGGATTAGCTTAAAAGGGAACACACTGCCTTGTTATCTATTCATTAAATGATGGGCCCACACTAAGAAGGTCAAAGCCAGAACTTGGCTTGCCACAGCTCCATGTTTTCAGACCTGCAGTACTGTTTCATCTCCATTCTAAAAGGTACCATGTTAGTGCAAGGGCACTGAAGATTCAAACCACCTTTCCAGCACTGCAGAATGCCAAACCCTTTCAGAAAAAAAATGGCATTGACACCCTTTGACTGAGCCAAGGGCATACACAAGTACTTCACACACAATGCTATGCACCTAGAAATCCTGTCAGTCCCTTGTTCAAATCTTTCCAGCTTCTTACATTCCCATTTTTTATCCCATTGATATCTAAAGTAAATATCTCTGCTCATTACAGCAGGAGTACTGCTCCTGGAAAAGTGCCATGCTTAGTGCTGGGCATTGAAACAGCTAGGTTTTTAAAGAGAAATTTCTTAAGGACTAGAAAATCCTGGCACAAGTATTCTGAATTAATCTACTCCTGCAGACCACACTTAACAGAACTGGGCCACACAAATGTAAAAGGGACTTAACTGAAACTTGATGAATGCAAAAGCCAGACACTGGCAGATTCTACTGAGGACTGATTCTTAAGGATTGCACCATTATTCAAAACTTAAATTTTAACTTGGAGGTAAACAAAGATTTCAGTTTTCTACGGTCAAAACTCAGCCATTTATATGCCCTATGCTCCCCAAAAAGGCAACAAGAAACGCAACAACCTGAACTACAGTGTATTTTAGATCATACCACAGTTTAAAAGTCTGAAGAACACTGTTGCTTTTCTCTAAGGTATAGTAAGGATGAACCTATGTTAAGTGTCAATACTAGAGAAATATCAAGATTTTTTTTTTTTTTACAAAAAATCTTCTCAGTGACTTGCCCAAGATCACTACAAATCATAGGTCTTACTTCTGTGCTATGTTCCATCCTTTTTAGCACAGAGAATAAGGGTATGGGGACAGGGAAGCATCAGAATCCCAGACCTTAGCACTCCTCATCAACCCTGCCCTGCAGAAAACACACAGTCAGGCCCTGGCAATTTGCTTCCCATTTTTACCTTTTACATAGCCATTCATAACCTCTCATTCAAGGGCAAAAAGGAGACATGATACTATCTTTACTACTTTACTTCAAAAGACCTATTTTACACACCATCTAGAGTTCTCACCCTAAAAAGACCAAAAAATAAGGATACAAGCATAAAACTGCAATATATTCTCACAGCTATTAAATATAATAGAATAAAATATAGAGAAAAATAATGCACCACAGTTGAATCCTTTCTGTGACTTATAAAACCTGAAAAAAATTATCTTATAATATTGAACTGTAGATCCTTTTAATTTCAGTGGACTAGGATCCTGCAAGGTGCCACACAAAAAAAACCCACAAAAACAAAAAGCTGCATAAACATAATATATATCAGATCAAGGAATAAAAAGAAAGGTGAAAACTTGATTTTTTTCCAGTACAGAGACAACAAAAAATACGACATGTGATGGTCCTGTCAGGTGCTGCCATATTGATCCATATTCTTTTAAAAGCCTGCACATTCAACAGATTATGTAATACTTGCTTAGCAGATGATGTAGTATTTACCAAGATATCATGTTATGACAAATTGGAGGGTGTTCTCCAGATAGATTGCATTAATCCCAGAAGTCTAGCTAGCTTATTTACAGTGTGAATTCCAGAGCAGTACTTTAGCTCAGGTAAACATGCAGTGAGCCAATACACAGCCTGATTTTGCAGAGAAGGAAAGCTTGTTTGGTTATATTACCTCGCTATGAGAAAGTGAAGCTTTCCTAATAGAAAGAGCTTCATCATTTTATAGCAATTTTGGATCTACTTTGTAATTCATATCCCTTTCTTTCACAACACAATACTGAATCTTGCACGTTTCTCCTACTTGTATGTTAATGTAGATATTATTCATTAACTAAAGCCTCATTAAAAGATTTTTTGGGACACAATACCACTTGGATTTGTGTTATACTGCAAAAATTAATTTTTAGTGAGACTATATTTTAAATGCAAAATTTAAAAGATGAGACAAGAAGAAACGACCATGATTTGGGAAAGAATCTCAGATAAGAAGTATCAGAAAAACAAAAATAGAATTAGGACCTTTCTGAATCTTCAGTAGGTCTGTGAGGATGCTTGTTAAAGATATTGTTTGGAATATCCACTTCCACTCTTTTTTCCTTTTAATACTTTTTTTATTATTACAATGAAGCATGAGTGGATCACAATCTCCAAAAATCAGACATCTATTCATACAATTGATACCAGCATTAAGAACATCAACTTGAAAATGGTGCTCAGCATGAAGTCACATTGCAGATGTGAATCCATAGTCTTTTCTGTGTGCAAACCATAACCTATTTTACCTATATTGTTTTCTAGCCTCAGATTATGCCTTCTCAAATTTCCATGCCTGCATTCGTAGTCCAAGAAATGCCTAAGCCTGTCTGATGTGGCCTGGCTGTGCACAGCCAACTCAAGGGGCTGAATGTGAACTCCACTTTTTTCCCCATCTTTTTCCCTTTGTTACTTTGCAGGTGTCACAGGAACTGGAAGGAGCAGAACCCAGACCACCTGATCAAAGAAGCTGACTCTGGTATGTTTGAGATGAAAAACTGCTGTTTGTACAACTGACGTGTATATCCTGTACATTCCAGCCTCTGGAAACGGCCAAAAGTAATTGGATCTACACTGTTTGGAGTCTCAGAACTACAATGTACCATCACATAATGTTACTCCTGCACCCCTAACCAGACTCTAATCTGCGTTACTTTCTTGGCAGAGCACAAACAAACTCTTTATTTATTGCAGAAATCTATGCACATCACCCATCCGGGTGCCCAGTGCTCTGTCCTGCCTGCTCAGGGGCTCGGTGACCCACACACTGATGCTGCTGGTAGCCCCAGTACCAGCAAGGCATTTTAAGAACTCTTGCCAGCATCCAGAAAAAAAATAACAACAAACAATCCAAAACTACAATTAAAATATGGAGAGGCCAATTCCTGCAGGGAAAAAGAGAAGAACCAGGCTGTGCTGGTGATGCAGCACCACAGCTCACACTTGGAGAGGCACTGGGAGCTGAGATTGGATTTCAGGGGGAACTGTTTACTCGAGTACCAGTCTCAACAGCCCTGCACTCCTTACTGCCCATCTACTAAAGGAGAAGGCACAGACATCCTGGCATTCAGTCCTGAAAGGTGTTTTTACTAGGTAGACTCTTCCTATCTAATCCAACACCTTTCCTTTGCCTGGATGTACCTGAACTGAACTCTGCACAAACGAAGTATTGCCTTTGTCCTTTCAAAAGTATCTTGGATTTCCTGCGAACACTGGTTCCAGCATTTCTTGAGAATGGAATGTGAAAGGATTAAATTCATACCAACTGTTTAAGAGAGAATTTTCTCCCAAGAGTAACATCAAAAAACTAGGATTAATCCGATTTTTCTGAGCTGAGAATGTAATGGCCAACCTCACAAGAACATTCACATTCTAAACAATACAACAGAAAAGGAAAAAAAAAACAAATAAACAAACAAATTTGGGACAAATTTCAAAGTGAAACCATTTCCTACTCCCCTGTGCATTTCTGTTAGCCACAGTTTCTGAAACTCATACTCTCTTCAGCTTGGGAACTGAATCAATATGGAAGGCAGACTGGCCTTACAACAGAACTCACTGAGTTTTCTTTAGAAACATCCTCCTGCTTGGATGCTTTGTATTTGTGTCCTCAGGAAAATGCTAAATAGTAAAATTTTAGTCTTCTGATGTTCCAGATGAATACACTAAATGCACCTCTACATGGTATTCAAACAGAAACTCCTAGCTACTCACCACCACACAGCACACTCTTCTCTGTTCAGATAAGACTATGTGACTTCTCATTCCTGATCAAGACTCCAGTTAGCATTTCTTCACGAGCAAAACTTCATAATTTTGATAAAATTCACGGCTCTTCCACAACACTTGCATTCTCAAATTTTTCCCTTTGTTGCAAATGAACTGCACACTAGTTGACATACTTAATCTATGTCTCTAGAAAAACCCACCTAGATTTCCTTCATCAACTTTCATTTAAAGCATTTGTATTCAGACATTTTAATCTGAAGCAGAAATCATCTCAGCAAATTGCGGAGACAGAGTATCAGAGAACAAAATGAACAACTCATTCTCCTTTTTTCCTAATGAAACTTCTCCAGGAATTGTGATCACTCCAGCTTGATAACAGAACAGCATTAAGCACTGCTGCTTTAAAGCACAGGTCTGACTTGACACACTGATGTGCTACAGTTCAAACCCACATTTGTCTTCCATATACCAGAGCTGGAAACTATGGATCCACCCATCTTCAAGCGAGACAAGGAATTCCACTGTAGCTGTTAAACCTACCATAACACCCAACTTTAATGAAATGTAAGAACTATTCTGCTGGCCACTCCTGTTCATGAACCCTGTGCACCCTGAGTATGACAAAAATCACACGTGGCTTCTTTCAAGGATCATTTGGGTACCTGCATTGAGGCAACATAGGACAATTTATCCTTTAAACTGCCATCAAACTGGTAGGTGAGTTTAAACACTAAAATGTTTCATGCTCATCCCAGCTGGGACAGCAGAAAAACCTAAATGCAAAAAGCTTGGTCAGAACATAGGCTGAGCAAAGACTAATAAAGGAGCTAAGCTACAGAAAGCAAATGAATTTTGATGATATTTTACAGTCTTGTTGGGTCCAGGATTCATTGAGAATCTTCACAGCAAGTGGCAATCTGTGTTGAAGGCTGAGCAACTGCTGCATCTCACATGACCAATTTGAAAACCAAGAGACAAAGCTGCTTGAAACTTGCTCTCTGTTTGGGTTTTTTTCTGTGTTTTTGTTTATCTATAATTCTAAAAAGCTTCTTTATTCTGCATATGCCTGGTAATTGTTCTTCTTGACTGTGTAAAACTTGACCAAGAATTTACAGCCTTCCCTCTTAGTTCATATGAGGATGAAGACAGGAGTACATACCCTGAGTTCAAGTCACTGCTCTCCTTTTCTTTACTACAAAAAAGAAAACCTGGATAACCAAGTTCTTAATGATCATGCAAAAACGTGTCATCAGAAGAATATTACACAGTTGCATTATCCCTGAGCCTCGATGACAGGTAATACATCAGGTTGAGGGCGATCTACAAACTACAATTCCAATTACAATCTCCCAGGACCGCCCTGTTCTATCTGCTGTAATTGCCTGGTTCAAGGTTGCTTAGTCATATAAAGGACAAAAATGTGGCTGGAGAAACATTTGTGCTTTAACTGACTGATGGCACCACCACTGAGAAATCTCAGCTTTGAAATACAGAACTATCAGAATCACGATTTTTACTAGCAAATCACATCAGGTGTCCTATGGAATTTCTCTCTTCATGAAGAATTAACACATTTTTCTAGAAAGGGAATCACATAACTATGAACAAGTCAGTAATGAGGATACTGCTTTTTAAATACTTTGATACAAATGTAATTTTCTCTTACTCATACCCAGCCAACCTTTTGCATTAATGATCCGCAACAGCAGTGTTCTAAACTATGGGTGTGTATTTTTGAAGGGGGCATATTAGCTTTTGAACATAAAAGCTGAAGCCTAATTTAAGTGCTAAGTAGCAAAAGACTGCTAACACAAGTACATTCCCTGGTGGGCATTGTGCTCTAGCACAATTTCCCCACTTGCAGAATGCCTGCAAGACAGCAGGGCTTTTTACACAGAATGAGTTGTTTTCATGAAGCACTGAACCAGCCTGAAATCAGGCTCAGGAAATGAATTCCTCGTGTGTAACACAATGAACACCCTGTACAGGTAGGTCTCTCCTGTGCTGCAGGGCTACAACTGCAGCACCATCAGTCCATCAGTTTCCATCAGTTTCTCGTGTTTTGCACAATAAAAGCATAAAAGAAGTGCCATATTTAAGCAGTTTGCATTTGCATAGCTGTAATTAGTCTTAAATACCTGAGCACAGAACTGTGATGCTTGCTCATCAGCAGTTATAATTGTGTGAGAAGATCATTAATGAGGAAAAGAGATGTGAATTCAAGCCATCCTTTGTAAAATATAAGAGTTCCAATTTTTTCAGAGTCCTTTAATCTTTTCAGGCATGTCTCATTCCTCCCCCCTACTTTTGCTGCCCTTCCTTTATTCCTAATTTGAACTTGCTATGCTTCAAACAGATTTCACAGTGCTCCACCTTATCCTCAGCCACAGATCCCAAGTGGTACCTATTTTATAGAGTCTGTCCTACCCTTCCTGTCTCTAAAATGTTGGTGCCAACACAGTTCACTTTCATATCTTGCCCTTTCCCAGTGCCATTCTCACTTCAAAAAATCTCATCTCTCTTCTTGCTCAGGGCACACCACACAGAACAGTTTGTTTACAGGTTTTAATAGAAGTCCATCAATCTGTGTAGACCCCATCACAGCTCTACACTTTACCAGCCCCTGAGCACACATTGCCTCCTGCAATGGAATTTCATGTGGGCTTTTTTTTTTTTTTAAATAGAAAGATGGGAAAAGTATAAATAAACAAAAGCCCAGAGACTGGCCGTAAGAAATCCACTCCTCTATATCCTTCATTACTACTAGGACTTGAGACATATAAAATATTGATTCAGTTAGAGGAAAAAAAAAACATTGCATGCCACACTTGTCTATATAAATGTACAGTGCTGCTACAGTCTCCTATTTCCAAAACTTCAACCATAAAGAGCTTTCCTCTGAAAATTTGACTTAAAGAAAGTAAAAATAAAATAGAGTTTTGCCTACTGCCACAAACTATTAAAAACTATTACTGTGGCTTTTTTACTTAAAACTTGTACACACAAAAGATACCAAACTGTCAGGGCTTGTTTCCTGGGGACAGAGACAAGAGAGATTTGCTTTGTGAACAATAGCTGTGTTCCTATCAGACAGCAGAACTTGTTTGGGACCTTCTAGAACAAACAGCAGAGAAAGAAAAGAAGAACATGAGGTTTTTAATGGTCTGTGAAAGGAGGAGTTTGAGGGTCACATAATGTCAAACATTAGTAGTAATACAAGAACTTGTGGACAACTTCACTGTTACCTCTTGTAACTAATTTATTCTAAGAGAAAAACAACTTCAAATTATTACAGCAACTTATTTTCTCTGCTCTACATGACATCTTGAAGCTAAATTACTGTCATTTGAGAGAACCTTCTTTGAAGTATCTCAAGTTAGACACCAAAATGTATCATTATGTTATTTGAAATTTGGCTGATCTCCAAGCTGATTTTAGAGGAAGTCTCTGCAAACATATCTCTGCTTTTAAGGAAAGAGGGGGGAAAGCCCCATGCATTTGCTGGCATAGTCATAGTCAAACATGCAAAAAATGCTTCAAAAGAATGTGACTGTTAGAACTCCAACAGTTTTTGGAAAAAACGTGACTGTTTAAGGAAAAAACAAGATCCTGGAGCTTTTGCTGCTGGGGAAACGACTGCCCTGTGCTACCGAATTCTTTCTTTGCTCTTCAGCCTCTCATCATGAATTGCACTGAAGTGCAAACACTCAACCTGAAATGGATTTTTCTGAAAGGTCAGGTCCACAGCACATATTTGTATGGCATTTGATCTAGCAGGAAATTAAAACTTCTGATGATTTTAAGAAAGAAAGGATCAATACCTGAATGGAAGTCCTCAAGTGTAAATTCACCCTGGGACTGGCAGGACTTACCTATATATACATTGCCCTGTGAACTTCAGGCTGCAAAGCCAGCGTGTCAGAGCAAGGTTGTCCTCAGAGACTAACAAGAACAACATACAAAGCACATGCTCACTTCAGCCCTCAGCATTTACTCATTAAGCTCTCCAGCTCTCAGCATCCATTCATTAAACTCTCCATTCCTCATGAATATGGAATGTCCTGAGCTTTCAGCAGATAAAAATCGAGATGCTCTTTTATCAGTCTAAACATGCTCTTGTGTGCACAACACAAGGTGGGGAATTAGATCAGTACAAAACAGCTAAATTCAAGTGGTATTTCTTCAGAGAGGCCAGCCAAAAAGAACCTTCATCAGGAAGGTATCCCAGTATCCCAGGACAGTGAACTGTGGTTAAGCCATAACTTGAGATGGTCTTTAAAATTCTGTTTCATACAGAGCCCTATTCACAAGTAAAGTGATCTGCTCCAAACACAGAAAACATTGATCACATGCCTTCTGATTTTACAGACAATTATTTTGCAAACAGACAGAAGATAATGTCTTTCCAACAGCTTCCAAGAAAAGCAGTTTCCCTTCTCCACCAGGAACTGACCGTACTCCTCCCTGCTTCTGGACATGGTGCTTTCCAGCCTGCATAGTTAGACCCAAACACAGAAATACTTCATTTCTTCAGAGAGCAGCCAGTCCTTTTAGCTCATATCTGACTTCAAATTCAATCACAGATAAAAATAATAGCTCTTTGTAGCACAGACACAAAACTAAGAATGCAAATATTCTAAATGAGCAAGTATATATTATGCATACATGTAATTTTATTGAAGTATCACTTATTTAATAATGCAAATTTGTGTTTTAGCAGTTCAGTAAATAAATCAAGAATAAGTTATTCAATAAAGCATGTGGGCTAATTGACATATGCCAAAACCAATTACCTAATAGAGTGTTAAGTCTCAGCATAAGACAACTTTGCTTATCTAAAGTAGCAGGAGTTTTTAGTCATCAGTTCAGGACATTTGTTCCACAGCTCATCTAAAATCAACCATCTCCAGGAACACTGTGCCTCTCAGCACTATTTTGGGATATCAAGTCAATATTGACTCAAACAAAAGTGTGCTGCTTAATAAATTATCAGCTTAACTCTCCAGTCCTTTAGACATTTCAGCCTCTGAAATGTCAGATTCAAGCACAGCTTTCATGAAGAAAGAGCCATCAAATACCAGTTATCTGCAAAGCACAAACAGAGCTTAGTGCTCTGTACATCTCCATACCTTGCAGAAGAGCAGGATGAACAGAAACCTCATTTCAGCCTTGTTCTGCTATATTTATGACACAGACATGTCCATAATATGGTCTGCATTTCCCCTCTCATTAATGAGCACAGAAGGATGCCAAAGAGTGAATTTACTTCTCATCTGGGTAGGTCTATACTTTTGCCTTGACAGCTGGAGCCCATATACCACAGAAAGTTTTCGTCACACAAAAATCACTTGGGTCTCATTTCTGGCAGAGTGCACTAACAGAAAGTGCTTGCAAGGAGAAAACCAGTGTACTTTGAAGTACTCTTTTTTACAGGACATTATACAGTGAGTATCTACAAACCATTTACTTGTTAAGAAATATCAGGAGATCTATGAAATAATCTGCAATTAAGCAGAAAAAGTTATTCAAGAAGTTTGATTTTTCTAGTACGAAAGAAACAAAAGACTTCTTATAGTAAAGTCATGAGAGGTATTGGCAAATTTCTGCACATCAATAAAGGGATTCCAAGTCTGATAATGGCAAAGGCAACAAAAAAATCCATCACTGATAACCTGGACAACGACAATGCATTAACCAACAAAACCACACACTCAGCAGACATCAGCTAATACTGAAGAGACAGCACCTATTCTCCAGGTAATCACTGCCCTCTCACAAAACACAAAGCCTTAACCCAGAGAAAGCTATAAGCTTAGGAGAAAGGACCTGACATACAAATACCTACCACTAACAAAACAGGAGACAGGAATTTAACTCCCATCAGCTCTCCTTTGAAAAGTTTACTGTTCATAACCACCATGAGCACTGCAAACTAAGGCCACAATACAGAAGCTGCTACAACTTTCTGATGTCCTCACAGAACAATAGAAAACCATGCTGATGTTTGCTAGAAGTTAGACAAAGAGATTTCACTGAAGTTTAACAAGATTCTCTACCTATGTCAGAATCTACAAAACTGTTGAACACCAACTTATGGCAGATTTTTAAAATTCTGCATTATGCTTAGACTAAGTTTAAACATTCAAAAGAAAGGTAATCCATTCACTGACAGGTTACTACTCACTGAGGATGCTATTTGTATATGGAAGGTATGGAATATTTTTTTGTAAAGTGTGCTGAACATGGACATAGCAAGCAGCTGTCCCTAAATCATACAGCATATACGGCAGAAGACATTTTTATAACAATGGGCACAAAAAAAAGTATGGTAAGATAGAAGAGAGAAATATTTGTCAGTGAGATTACTAAATGCATCACCAATATTTATCACCTGTTCAAAATATAGAGAGAACTGTAAGATTTCATGTTGTACATGAAAGTTGTCAAATACTGAGTGATTTTTTGGAAAGGTGACTCTGGTATCTCAGAAAGGCTCTCAGTGGCACAGCTAGAACTGGCGAGTACCACAAAGTCTGGGTGAGAGCCAGCTCTTGTAAGGTTTCCCACATTAAGTTTTCTGACAGGGACACAGACTCTGATGCTTATCCAAGCTGAACTGTTGAGTCTCTGGAGTGTACCCAGACACTCACCGTGGAGAGAGAGGGAGGCCACCCTCAGAAACACAGTGGTTTTAGGTAGCACAGCCCCACCAGAGGCACAGCTGCACTCCCAAGAGTTGAGTAGAAATCCCAGTAAGACTGACACAGTGCTTTATTTTTGCAAGTATTTTATGATACAGCCAGGCAAAGAGAAGTTCCCCATCATACTGAAAGTGGAGTCACTTCTCTCCTGTGCCACAAAACTCCTCAAAGTTTGTGATCAATCTATCAGACACAAAGCAATTAGCACCCAGTTCTAAACCACTTTCCCCTTGCAGTTTCCTCTCTAAAAATGAAACACTTAGTTGGCTGCTGTTTTATGCATTCACACAGAGCTAAATTCCAATTCTAATTCTACCTTGTCCAATGGGAAATACTGGCATACAGCAGCCTTAGAACATCCTGTGGGAATGGCTGTGGCTTAGGGGTCTCCTTGTTTCTACACAGACTTGGAGTGCAACTGGTCTCATCAAACCCTTCTCTGAAGGGCCACTCAGCCACTGCTGGGGGATGCAGAAGTGTTTTCCTAGGTATCAGCATCTGCTAAGGTTTTCAAAATTAAAAATGAAGGAGAGCAAAGGAAAATACTTGAAAGAGGATGCTTAGATGAGACCCAATGACGTGTTGGTGCCTGCACTGCAAATTTCACTTCCTTTCAAAGAATTCCTCTTCAAAACATCTCTGTGATCCTTTGCAAACATACTTCCCCTTGTCACTTTCCACACTGTCAAGAAAGTAAACTGGATACAAAGTCACTTTGAATGTTCAAGCATTTAAACAAATTCCCTGGAACTCTGTTCAGTGTTGCCTCCTGTGATTATTCTACTGTAAAAACACTTATTGATCACAAGCTGAACAGAAATACACTTTCCAGCACACATGCTACATTTTGAAGTTAAAAGCACAAAATTCAGAGGACAACCTTTTACTCCATAATAAAATCTTAGAAAAATAAAAACTAATTGATTATGGCTAATTAAACAGGGAAAGAGACTAAAACTTATTCCAACTTAATTTTTGAAGATCGACAGCTGGTCACATGCAGTTAATCTCATCATGTTCCTTACATATTAAATACAACATCAGCCAGTGCTCAGCATTACAAATTACTCTGTGACTACATAACACTGAAAGGGAGAAACTTAAGCTTTTTTGAGCAGAAAAGAGTTGTTTGAAATTAATGGCATGAAAACTGAGCTGAATGACCAAAGGACACTGTGCTAAAAAAGACAAAAAAAGCCACATTTTTCCACCTGGAGCTGATACAGTACCCAAAGAAAAAGAAATGACATGACTAAGGGAAGAAGTAACTCAAACCAGGTTAAAAATCCCCACCTGGGAAGCAGGGTCCATAATACAAGAACTAGGCTGTAATGAGAGTTGTGCTGGCTGTGGCCAAGCTGCTAAGCCACACCTGAGTGAGCCAAGCAAAAACTCACCTGGCTACACCCCTGTGGCACTTCAGGGACAACACTTAAGGAAAAGTCATTCCTGTATTAAGGGTACTCAGGCTCTGAGAAATGCTGCACTCACCTGCTGTAGGATGGAGCTCTTCCTCGAGTCTGCTGTGGCAGGGGAGTGCATTTTCTGCTGTGATTTCTCTCCTTACAGCCTCTGCCTAGACACACTTCTCATGCAGAATCACTCCCAGTGAATTAGGTTTTAGCCCTTGGATAGAGACTGAGTGGGGAAATGGCCCTTTTGACATTCAGATTCATCTGTTCTCTAACTGAAACGCAGAGAGTAAATAAACTTCATTTACATAAAAGAACATGATGCTTTCTCCTCTAATGAAGGATTAACCATCAATGCCATGAAAGGCATCTGGCAGCAGTAATCCATGAGCCTTCCTTCTTAGGGGCCTGACTACTTACTTACAGAAATAACTTCTGTTCCAGCTGGCAGGACACTGACAGATCAACAAATGGATTAACACAGTCTCAAAGGCTCACAGATTCAGTCCTGTGCCCCAGTGACCAGGCTGTCCTTTTCCCCAGAACTCAGTTTCTGTCATAGTTATGCTGTGTAGGCCTGAACTGCTGTGTGAATATTTCCATAATCACACACAGGATAGAAGAGCAAAACCTGTTTTCCACAGTCACAGAGCTCTTTGCTACTTATTTACTCAGGAATCTCAGAGAAGTTGTGTCATTTTCCTGACCTTCGGATACTCTAAATGGGGACAAATGCTTCTGCCTTACTCTGCTTATTATTCTGGCATAAACACTATTTAAATGCTGATAAAATAATTATAAAGGAGACAGCATCCCACGGAAGAGAAAATGAAAATGGCAGCACGATCTGAGGGGACAGTGTAAGTTAATTCAAAACGATAGTGGAAATATAATGATACAATTAAGACTGGTAAACAAATCTAGAGGTAATGAATCAATTTATTAAACTAAATGTCACTATGCATTCCTACCATGTAGGCACAATTCTCAGAAGAATGCCTCAAAATAATCTGAAGAACTCAAACATACCAAGATTGCAATTCAAAAAACTGATGGCAAAGTCTACCATTTAGGACTGCTAATAAGATTTCTGCAGTTTAATAGCTTTCTCCCTAAAATAGATTTTGCTTAGCCATGTAACTAAGCTCACAGATCTCTGCTCTTGACCTTCTAGGGCAACTCCCATGATTGTACTAAAATATACACCACACTCCTAGGTCTGGGAGACAGATTTGTTGCCAAAGAGGCTGGGTCACTGAAAGGTTAATTCCTTCAGTAACTGCTTCTCAGCAGGACTCTGGTATCATGTCCAACAGCTCTGCTCCAATAGACAGTGATGAAATGAAGGTGTTTATCCGCACATGTACAGGTGGGGAGGAATGGATGGATCCCTGTTTGTGGGGTGAAATCCTGACACACCACCCAGACATCAAAACTAGAGGCTTCCAAGTTGCCATAAATAAGGAAAAGTCTCCTACCACATGATGCTCCTGAAGCCTAAGACCTCATCAAAAAATTAAACTCTTAGCTAAAATGGGGAATGATACTTCCATGTTTATAAGAGAGACCTTTCCATACAAGGTCTAGTCACCTATTTTTTTTTTTTATGTGATTAATTCTTCTGACCTCACAGATCTGAAGAAGTAACTCATAAAATGCAAGGTTATTACCTGTGGAGAGAGGCCACAAAAGACTGTGTTTGTGCTAAGACAGGATCTCAGGAGTGATGTCTGGGAATGGGATAACGGGGATGCAAGTTTCACCTCCAAGGAGGCTTTAGTGGACAAGGACACACATCTGGAAATGCCAAGGGAGGGGTGGGTGACAGCAGGACTTAGATACTTTCTGTTTAGGCTCCAGACACCTAAAGCACCTGAGATTCTCCAACCACTCCAGGATGACTCTGGATCAAGCCTCCAGATACATATACGTGAACAACCAGACAGCAATAAATCTGCTTTGCTTCATTTCCCTCCAGTATCCTATAAACCCAACCATTTGCAATATTCCCTTCCTTTAACTTTGCTAGTGCATTACTTTTCCCAGGTTGAAAGAAGCATTTTGAAATCTAACAACCAACAGCAGCACATGCAGAATAGCTTCACTCACCCTCCCAGGACATGACAAAACCCCACATCTCACAGAAGGACCATGAAGATGCATACAGTCCATTAATGCTGCATCAGGAGAGAGGTACCATACTGAAACTGGAGAGGAGTATCTCCTTCCAGCAATCCCCTCCCAACAGCAGCACAAAAAACCTCCCTTACAGTTCCATAAATCACATCAGCTCAGGAAGAGATCTGCTCATCAAATAACTGTGCCAGACATAATTATAGGAAAATATATCAAATGTACATAAAAATAATGTGCCACCTCACTGTAAAAGGTACAACACTATCACCTACACAGCAGCACACTGCCACTGCACGTCCCAATGTGCTATGGTTGCATTAGCCTCACGAAGCTCCACTTAATCAGCAAATTCAGTATACACACAAGCCTGAATAAAACATTCCACCTCCCTGTCTGCGGGTGTGGGACAGCTACAACACAGGCACAGCTGACCAACACATCCATTTATTTGCTTTTGCTAAGCTTTAAAATAAGGCTTCGAGCCTATGGAAGCAGCTGCATGCTGCCTCAGTAAAACCTCCGGACAAGAGTTCGTTTACAAAGCAAACTGAATTTCTCGGGGACACTAAGGACACTACCAAACAAAACTGAACCTCTCAGACAGCATGTCTGTTCTCAGAGATGGCAAAAGAACCACTTAAGTTCCCATTAGCATTTAAGCATACAAACTGGGAAAAACCCACAGCTGGGCACCAAACCTGCTGTGTCAGAGGCTGGTGACTGTTAGATTTCCCCCAGAGACTGCGGCAGGAAGAGCCAGCCCCACACCTCCAGGAGATGGGAATTCTCAGGTGACTTTCATGCATTTGGCCTCTCTCTAAAGGCACTGAAAAAGAAGTCACAGCACCGCATTTCTGCAGAGCACTTCAGAGCCATTCCAGAGCAGGCTGTGCTCTGCCAGCTCAGTTGATGTGTACTGGTATGTGCTAAGAGAACCCTTTTGCTGCTGCCCACTCTACCGCAGAAGACACAGATGTGTCACCTGTGTTAGCTCAGCCATGGAACACACTGCCTGTTGTCACTTGCCAGGGTCCCCAGATGAACTTGGCTCTGTCCAGAGGATGGGCTGTTCCCACCACTTCCCATCACCATCACAGCACGGCTTACCACAACTCCAGAACACCACAGGAAGCTCTGCATACCTTGCAAACAGCTCACCTTGGCCCTTGCTCATGTCCAGTCTGGATGTGTAGTTCTCAGAGACCCTGGCTGTTTTACATGTGGGAACAGGGAAACACTGCTGTGTGTTGCCTGCAGCTTAGGGCACAAGCAACCTTTCAGGCAGCTACACAGTTTTTTGCTCTGATATCCATAGAATTCACCTGAAGTGCCTTGCAAAACACATGCTTCTTTGCAGTTGGCCTCTCCTGTTTCTCCCCTCCCTTTCAAGGGACAAAGGAGGCTTATCATCAAAAGAAGACAGACCTAGATATCAGCAGCCTACTAAATCTGCTTGAAGCCATGCAAACAACAGCTCTGACCTTGGAGGCAGTCAAAACAAAATCACATCTTATCTCGTTCCCAGCATGGGTATCTGATTAGTTGGAAGGACACTTAACATGGCGAGACAGAAGTACCTTCACTGCACACAGGAAAATCTTGCCTGCACACAGAAAAACAATCCGATAGTAAATTCACAAGAGTAAATTTGCAGGAGTTAATTAATGAAAGGTGGTGGCTACATCTTCAAACCAGCTGTCTGCATACCATCCTGTCACTAGGGTCACTTGCCATTCCAGCCTTAGTGCCTGATTCCAGTGCTGGGCTACCCATATCCATTAGAGAAGAGTTATGCTTCCAGACTACACTTGGGATAAATTTGTTAATCCTACCCCAACATAACAGCTAGACAGAAACTGGCAGGTTGGTGTCACTGGCATCACCAACTACAGTGGCTGAACACTCTCTGCAGTAAGAGGGTGAGGTGAAGCACTTCAGCTGAGTGAAGTGAGGAACTTCATTCTGGGGCTATGGTACACATCTGGGAACTGAAATGTAGCTGTCATCTAAAAACATCTTTGCTGGGTATTTTGTTGGTGTGTATACGTTTGGGTCTTTTCAAAAGGAATGAAATGCTATCCAAATAACTTATCCCAATGCATATAGTGTCCAGGGGAAGTCAAAACCCTTGTTGTAGAAAGAAGCAAGTTGAGGGAGAGTGTGGGATTTGCAGGAGCCAACCACTTAAAAAAGCAAATCCTCTCTGAGGACAAACCACACTGAAATTGTTCCCAGGATGCACTCGGAAGGGAGGAAGAATGCTTAAGTTCTGAAAGAAAACCTTGTATTTTCTCAACTGGGCAAGTGTAGAGACACTATTTAAAAACCAAGCAAAAATGTTTTCTATATCCAAACCCACTTCCTCTATCTTTAGTCCCTGAAACGTTAATTTAAGCATAAAGGAGTTCCTGATCCTGACCACGGACTCCATAAAGCAAAAAAATGTTCAGAGAGCTGTTTTAGGAAGAGATACTGGAGAAACAGAGAAGTATCACAGCCAGGTTTTGGGAACCAGTAATTTACTTGTTCATTTGTGGATGTCAGGACCCAGAAGCTTAATTGCATTAGAAATTTACGAAAAACTAATCAAAACACAGAAAATCAACTTAAAATTACAGATGCCAATGTGATGAGTAAGTATACTGCCATCCTGTCCACCTGGTGATGACATTTGGGTACATTTACCCAAGACACACATTGTCCTTTCCATACCCTGCATGTACACACTGCTGTAGGCAGTACAGTTTTCTCCATGGCACTACCAGAAATTCAGTGGGAAAAAAAGGCTGTTATACAGACGTGCAATACAGCCTTTACTGCACACAATTTCAATACTTTTTTTATCATGTGATCTGCAAATGGTCCAAGATAATCAGTTGTGACAGTTAGTGAATTATTTCACTGTTTGTGACTATTTAGAAAAGAAGCAGCTACTTCAACTGCTGATCAAAGTAAGCTCCATGAGTGGTCTGTGAGGTTACAGAGAGCAAATCAAGCAGAATTTACCCCATCAAGTAAGCACAGACTTTTCATTGGCCTACCACAAGAACATAAATTTACTGACACATCAGTTTTCAAGGCACATATCATGGCTATTGATACAAAAATGTTGCCTTCTGAAATAACTGCATATTGCACGTGGTCATGGAGCTGTTCTCAGCCTAAATCCTCTGCTGAAAATACTGTAAACACACCATACACAAACAGTCTGTGCTTGAAATTCAAACTGAACAATTATTTGATTCATAAAACAGAAACGAAGAGACTCAAACAACAACAGAAATTCCAAGTAAATCCAAAACATAACTCCTCCATCTGAGGAATTAATGATATTACAGACTCCTAAAAATAATGGCAAATCTTGCAAAGAACTGACTCAGCAGCTCTCCATGTCTCCCTTAGCGAGTAGCAGTGGAGGCATTTCAAGTTGCTTAGTGGGATCCTCCATTCTGTTCCTAGCTTCAGGATCCAGTTTCAACAGGAAAACTGAGCTAGGAATCAACACAGCTCCTGACTCCCCCCTGGCTGGTGGGGTGCGTGGCCACACAACAGGAGGGAGCCACACTTATCAGGAGCAGCATTAATTTCTTCTGTGAGAACAAAAGCCTCAGGTATGTGCCACAGGAAGATAAGCATCTGGCTCCTTATATACCGGGAATAAATGGCATTTAGACCCCAGTGTTTCCTGAAGAACAGACTTGAGGACTCCAGCAGGCTGTACCTGCACAGCAGCAGTGGACTAAGACTTGTTTCTGTGACCTTAACCCGACCTAAGTCCTTGCAGTCCCCTTGAAAGCAGAGCCAGGACTCAGACACAGCAGTGGGAGAACAAAGGAGGCACCTGAGGTGTCCAAAATCACCGACCAGGTGAGACCTGGTAGCAGCATCCACAGCCTCAAAGACAGAGAAGAGCAGGTCCCAAGTAATGCTTACAAAATCTGTGAACATAAAACTGGGCACAGAGAACCTGTCTGGGTTGACAGCCACAACAACATGGGGATATTTCAAGTTAAAAGAAAAACAAAAAAGAGACAAACATGCACCCAAATCTATCTACACCCTCAGGAACCAAAGACTGCAATGATGCTACACTGGAACGGGGGGAGTTGGGGACAGAAATCCCGAAGTATTGCACAGAAACAACAGTGATCATCAGTGGGACACAGATATCACCACAACCACAGGGTCAGTGGCTGCAGTGACCCTGTGACCCAGTCCCCACACCATGCTCTGCTCACAGAGGCTGCCCAGGGTGTTCCTCTTCGATTTGAGACTTGCCAAAAATCTGTCCCAGCTGCTCAGAGGTGCCAGGGATTCATCTGCTCCTGAACAAATAAATTCCCTCCCTAACAACCTCCTGTGCTAGAGTGCAGGAGCCAGATGCAAGACACACAGTTTTCAGGACATCCATTAACAGCAATAAGCATAAATTCATTATGTGTCTCACCAACTCTGGGTATGACAGTATTTTCCTTCCTATAAATCAGTCTATAGCAAATTAAATCCCTAATTTCACTACAGGGATTTGTATTAGCTTCCATCAGCCTTGACTTTAAGCTGCTTATTTCACCTCAGACATCACTGTTTCATTGATTAGAACATATAAATAGAAACGTGTTTCTGCATCAAGAATTTTTTTGTATTGCGTAAGATGACATGTACATTATGGGACTACACAAGAAGTAACCAGGCAATTCTAACCCCAATATGAAGAGCAAGTTTGGAATATTTCCACAGAGAATAGTAGGGTTAAACTTGTCCAAACACATTCATAGTAGGCTTTTGCGAGCTGATTTTTAACTTATGATAAAAATGCAAATCTCACTCCTGTTTGTTTCTCAAACAACTACTGATATCAATAGCAATCATGTCGTGAAAGA
This sequence comes from Turdus rufiventris, assembly GCA_013186435.1. Classification (NCBI taxonomy): domain Eukaryota; kingdom Metazoa; phylum Chordata; class Aves; order Passeriformes; family Turdidae; genus Turdus; species Turdus rufiventris. The sequence goes on along the minus strand of PYHW01010582.1, from coordinate 6,087,024 downwards.
ATGCACAACTGAATACACTAGAAGAAATAACATTACTTAAAACTTCTTTCATTTTCAATTTTATGGAAAACACTGCAGTCCTTCTCATTTGGTCTTCATAAAAGATGAACAGATTTATGTTTTTTAATCACCTGTAAAAATGAATTTAACTATGAGAATGAATCCAGCAGTCAGAAGCAAGACTGCAGCCAGCTCTTGCAGTTCCACTCAATTTACACACTGTGTCAGGACCTGTTCCAGAAAACCCTGCTGCTGCTGAGAAGCACCTGTGTACTGTCGAGCTGATTTCAGTGCATGAATCCTGGGAAACCAGGGCTGGAGACCAGGCAGCTGATCCATCCTCATCTTTGCACCACACAAACTCTCCCTTGTGATCCCCCGCTCTGTCTCCTGCTGCCCTGAAAAGCTGGGACAGTAAGGGTAGGACGGGCATTGTCAACAGCCAGGCTGTGCTCTGCTGCCCATTCCTGTGCAGAGAATTCAGGATACTCAAGTCTTGTAGTTGATGCTCTGTGCCTCTAAAACTCACATCAATCACGGTGGAGTTTCTTCCACTTAAGTATTAATTACAATATTTTCTTAAATAACTAGTTGAGTATCTATCCCTGAAATGTATTTCAGCGTATTTCTTAATTTAAAGTGAAATTTGTAATCCTTTAGAAAGGACCTTCCAGGATAGTCAGTTGCCCAGAGTTAGGCATTTTCATTGCACTTCTCTCTGGACTAATCCCAGCTAACCAAGCTGCATTCATTAACCACAGACAATTACTTAATCCACTATTTTCATAACAGGGGCCGGATCCCACACAGTGTTGTCATACCACTTATTCTCTCCTACGAGAGGAAGAAGGATGATGAGGCATCAATACTGACCCTAATTGTCAGAACTACAAAATGCCAGTTTGCAATTAAGCTTCCTTCCCAGTTTGGGTTTTGCTTTGAATCTAGATCTTTTTATAACATATGGAGCCATTATGTCCAATGCTATCCCTGCTAAATATCCTGCTACTGGGTACTTAGGGCAGAACACCTTTCTAATGACAGAAATTACATTTCTATTAAATTTGCTGCACATCATCTACTGGAAATCTGAAAGTGAGTGTTACTCAATGCATGAAAAATCTTATTTAACTATTAATTTATTTAAAAGTCACTTTCTGATCACTTTGCCAGTGCCCTGAGGAACACTACAGTAATGGCGAGGCTCTGCAGAACTCCTGAAGGTCTTACAAAAATAAGATATGATAATTCAGCAGTCCCTGTAGAAATCTGAAGTATTTTCAATAAGATTATTACTGAACACTAATAAAGGAATCCCTAATTTGCAATACAGGTATGGTGGTACTGCTGAGAATATTTCATTAAAAATTCCTAGAGGGCAGCAAGGATCCAGCCAGGAAGACAGCACTAATGTGCAAAGCTCTGAAAAGAAGAAAGCAGATTTTTGGCTATTATTTATTAAAAAGGATCTTCCCTCCTCTGCTCATTCAGAACTCATTCTTTCAGATATAGTTCCAGTCCTTCAGTCCATGTAAAGCACATGTTAAAACACATCAAGATGGCATTTCAAGCTGGAGTATAGTTGTCTGCCAGATTTTATCATCATTAGACACTTTGCTTCAGTTTTGATTCATGTAATTGTCACACTAAGTTCTGGTAGAAGGAGCACAACGAAAAAGGCTTTAAACCATGCTGTTACGATTCCCTAATGGCTGCCTATGGTTCCCTGTCTTGATGTGACAGGTACGTTATTACTGCACAGTAACTGCAGGATCTATTGACAGTGATACTTCCAACTCAACACACTGTGTCTGCAAATCAACTTGGTAACACATAACCTTGAGCATGCAGAGGTATAATTGCTAAAGAAAAATGGGATGGAATTACAAATTTACTTTACTCTGACACATTTGAGAAAAACACACAGTTGGTAAATTGTGAGATCAAGAGAGCAAAGACTGAGTGCCTGGGGCTAGAAATGCAATGATGTACCTCATCTCACAGCTCCCAGCCCTAAACTTGTAAGGGGTCTGTGCAGACTAAGCTGGAGTGGACAGGTTACAGAAGCACAGGTGCCAGGTCACCCAATGGCCATGGTGGCAAAGCAGTTTATCTGCTGTTGCACAGGACAGTGCACAGGCACCAACTCTTCTCTGGCACTATTCACAGGGGATGTATACCACAGATTTTACCTGCAAAGCTAAAATTAATGGTAGAGGAAGGAAGGAGAAGAATGTTTCTACATTCAAGATACTGAAGACAAACACTAACTGTCAGCTGCAATTTCTACCAGGTACTTCAAAGCATTTGGATATACATGTGCAGCCATAAAGATTGCAGATGGGTCTCCAAAACCTACTGACTACAGCACAGAAACCAGGGGAAGAAACAAACTGGCCTAGAAATACAGGGATGTGGATGGTTTGGTCTTGTTCATGACAACAAGGGCTAACAGAAGACAGTGCTTGTGGTGCTCAGCCCAAAGCTGGTACACAAAGGCACACAAAAGAACCAGGACTCCATCCCATTAGTCAGCTACAGATGATGTTTCTAATTCGATTAAGATTTTAGTCAGAATTAAACTCTGCACTGCATCCAGCCCTTGGACTCAAATGGACCAGTGGGATTTATGGTCCTGAACTTGCATTATGTGCAAGAATCTGACAAAACTCTTATTTCCCCTCTGTTCATTTAGCCTCTCATTACAGATTCATAAAAGTGCCTCAGTAAAATGAGGCTATTACAGTCCCAAGCAATTTTGATTTGTTTAAGACAACACGAATGAAAAATGAGAATGTAAAATATTTATAAAAACAAATGACATTTTACCATTTTCCAGGCTAAAGCGGCAAGAGGAGAATGAAAACACAGTTGACACTGAAATTCCTTCTCCCAGTAGGCAGAAATTAGAGATCAATCATACATGACATAGAGTTAAAAACCAAAAAAAGTCATTTCAGGAATTTAGCCATGCTGTGGCTTGCATTTGCAGCTCCAGCCTCACTTCTTTGAGTACGCCTTCTCCTACATGTGCAGGAGAAAACGTGCAAGCCAGTCTCTGTCTTGGCTTCCTCATCCCCATTTCTGCTTCCACCTAAGTTCAGCTTACAGAAGGCAATTCTGAACATGACACGCCTACGTACTGCTGATGTGATGGGTGTGGAGATGCTTGGCTGAGGACTGCTGGCCATAAGGGCCCGATTCCAGTTATGCTCATAGCTTAGCACAAGGTGGCTCTTAAATGGATTGTTTTGTACTGCATTTAACCCTTATGGCACACATTAAACACCTCGACTGTATTAGGAAGCCATTCTTAAGGCACACAGCTGCTATGGCAACAGCTTTTGTAGGAAGCAGATGTTCCATTCTCTCCATGAACCCAGCAACTTTAATAGCACCTTGTGCTGCTGGTGATACCCCAAGGAAATACTGCAGTCACAACAAGTGAACCAGGCAGCCTGCTGTCAGCACTGCTGTTTTACTGGAGACATCCTTCCTAAATAGAGACCCCGAAAACAACTTAAATAGCCAAGGCTGCCTCACACAGGGATTACTTCTAAAGAGTTGCTGAACAACAGTATTCTCAGCACCTGCAAAAGGCATTAGCAACCATCACAACTAGCACAGGGAAAAGGCACGGAGAGGTGCTGAACAACCGGCTGCTGCAGACATGGATTATTAACAAACAAGGCCTTCCAGGTTGCTGAGCATCCCTGGCATATTCTGATAAGAGAGCAGAAAGGCAGCCACTTCTTTTCATGATTCCTTGCAGGGGAGCCAGCCTCATGCTGCCACAGCCATAGCAACCCAGACAACAACAGAGCATCAAGGCAGATGAAATCACAGAGACAGAAATGCAGAAACTACCCGAGTGAAGCATTTTCATTAGTGACTGCCCTGCACCAGAGAGCAGCACCTGAGCCCCTTCGCCTAGAAATGGTTTGTAGAGCTGAGATGTGAACCAGGACTTTGTGCCTTGAGCCCATGCTACTTTTCACATAACATTCCCTTGTAAGCCAAGTGTTGTGATCACATAGGGAAGAGAATACGAGACAACTTTCAGCTCCCAGGGTGACAACAACTATCCCGCGTGGCTTTGGCACACAGCTATTTTTTGTAATGCACATGTGGAGCTCCCCTTTACAAGAGGCCTTTGTAACTGTAAGGATAACAAAAGCCCATTATGAGAAGGTGAAGACGCTAGCTGCTAGCAGATGCCAAGTTGCTAATGACCCCGCAGAGATGAAATCAGAGCCAGGGCTTAACCAGCTAATAGCCTCAGCAGATGCCATTGGGCCAGGCTCTCCTGGAGCAACAGGAGGGGATGCACCAGAAGCAGCCACAGCTCTGCCCCAGTGACAGAAGCCTTTGTGTGGCAGCAATGCTGTCCAGCCAGCCTTACACCCACCCAGGTAGCTCTTCATCCCCTCGGGGGCTGCAAAGATTAAAAGAACACATCAGATCTCCGTTGTCCTTGAAACACTGCTGCTTCATTTTCATTAAACTATCAACTGCTATTTCAGAACAAGAGTCAGGAAACAAACCTCTGCTTACCTAAGAAAAATATGAAAGAAGAGATAACAAATGGCTCCATCCCAAGCAAAGCCCTCTGCTCTTTTGATTACATTTAGCAGCATGGACATGCCTTTTCCCCTCATCCTCTCCTCAGCCTGTCCCAGGATCTGTGAATTAACCCACCACAGGAAGATGTGACTTGTGATACACGAGAGAATTATGCTTTTACTTTTGGAAATGCATTGGCAGCCCAGCCAACTAAAAGCAACAGGTTCCCTGAATAAGGCTGTGAGGTAGAAAGGCAAACACAGTCACTGAGACTCTTCTACAACCCTGCCTAGACAAGCAAAATAAGGCGAGACTTGAGGAGAGGCTCTCAGGTTGTGTGTCCCTCACACACACACATTTGCATGGCAAGGGGAGGAAGGAGAAGGAAAACATGGTTCAGGCAACTACAGAAATCAGATCTGCTTCTAATTGAACCTGAAGAAAGGCTGAGAATGTGAAGTCAGTATTTCCTTAACTCGCCCCACACCTAGGGAGGGGATTCAGTCTGCTCTCTGTCACTGGGCACCCTGAGGGACCTTGACCTTCACTGCTGTTGTTTATGAAAATCCTTCTCAACAAATACCTTTGATCCCCACATAAATCTTTTTATTTGTATATCTATCACAGGCTGTGGCCCAAAGACAACACACATTTTCATATCATCAGGTTTTTTCTGTCATGTGTATAACTCAGTTAAGAAAGGAAAAGACACATGTGAGAGTGTTTTTCAGCAGTTTACTGTAGACTGGGAAAGCAGTTATTTTCTTTAGCTGCTGCTGTTATAAATCAAAATGTGTAGATAGGAAAATATTAAGGTATTTATAGCTATGTGAATAAGTGAGTTTGTGGAGTGCTGGCCAAAGAAAGCCAAACAGTCCTTTCACTGACTGAAAATGACAAGCTTTTTGGCTTCCTTGGTAAAACAAAACTGCAAATGCTTGCTTCAGAGCAGTAAAAATACACCATAATGCAATATTTAAAGTATTTTGTTCATTTAATGCCATATTTTAATAGCAATCTTAATAATATTAGAAGCAGTATGAGGTTCTTTGAAAAGNNTTTTTTTTTTTTTTTTTTTACCTGACCCATTTGGAAAATTCAAATGCACATAATGTATGGCTTCAGTTAACCAAGAATATCAGTCAAGCATCCCAGACCTCTTCCTAGAGCACCCAAGCCCTGGGTAACACAAAATACTTTATCTGGTCTTGTGTGGTCAGGGCAATGCCCAAGGCTCTCTGTGGCTGCAGGCAGCACCCACAGCCTGAGTGCAGCTCCCCAAGCCACCACCTGCTCCATTCCTCACTTCCTCTCTGTTTCCTCCAGCCTCACCTGTTTTATTGACCAGAGTAAAACGAGTGCAAACACTTAAAGATTCATTATCACACTGATACCTTGTCCACAGGCACACTGACTGCTACCAAGTCGCTTTGACACCATGCCAATGCATTACCTGGGACCTCGCTGGCAACTGTGGCATTTTGCTTATTTTGTAAGCAAGATGACATTTTGTAATTCCAGTAACAAGCCATTAAGATGGGCAATTAAATACATTATATGGGGTGTAAATGTAAGGTGTAAAGGAGAGCAGCAATTCTCTGGTCTGTTGCTGTACAGAACCAGACAGATGTGTTTGTGTTGTTTGGTTTAGCAGAAGCATCCCAGCAGCAAGAAGGGGGATGGAACCTGATTCCCTGCGCCAGCTGGGCCAGTCTGGGCTCAAGCCCATGAAATGCTGCCCAGTTTCTTGACCTGGGTCAAGCAACTACCTGCCAGAATGAAAGCTGATCTGAATCCTCAATGTTTGCAAATGATCTTTCTGTTCATAATGCAAACAAATGTTTCTGCCGTCCCAGCTTTGAATTCAATGTATACTTAATGGCCAAGCTAAAAACAAAGCCATAATCACTGAGGTGGAAATAATCACAAATACTGTTTAATGTCCCAAACTGGTGCCTTTTGCTAGCTGAGCTCCAGGGACTGGCACTACCACACGTGTTTGGTGGGCATTTCTTTGGAGGTCACCTGCAGACACAGGAGCCAAAATTGCAGCACCTGGGCCTTCAATTCTGGCATTCAGATGCAACCTCTAGAGCTAATGCAAGCGATCTGCAGCATGGCCCCTTTCCCTCTGCTCTGCCCCATTACCTGCACTTGCCTGTCCAAGGCACCTTTGGGCAGTTCACAGCTTTTACTGCTTTCATTTCTCCTCTCCCTGTCTCCCACTCATTCCCCCACAGGAACCCAGTCTTGTTTTTCTCAGAAATGCTTCCATCACTCTCCACTACAGGGAGACAGTGTCTTAGCCCACAGACAGTATTTAACACACTGCAAAATGTTTATTTTTAACGAATTTACGCTTTGTTATTCTTGCAGTCATCTATCTCTTGCATTTTTTCTGAAGTTCTTCACCTGGGAATAGAACGCTAGATCCCAAGACTGTAAAACAAGCTTCCACCAGGAAAGGCGTTCTGTGAATTGCTCTTTTAAAAAACAGGGAAAGGATTTAAAAGCCAAAGAGAAACACAACAGTGATGACAGCCCTGACAGAAACCTGCCTGATAATTCTTGCCTGTATTTCAACATCCCCTCAGCCACAGCACACAATATAAGCATTCTCTTCTGAGCAGACTCAGTCGATATTAATTAAGGGCACAGGCATTTTAACATAGCCACCAGGCTGCTTTCTCCATCTTTGTGACAAAGGCATCACTTTCTTGCTCCCACTCTTCCAAAATAATCTCCATCCCTGGGTAAATTTACATTTCAAGGGAGAGTGCAGAAGGTCCCCAAGAACCTCATTAAAATTCTCCTTTCGCCAGGGCAAGACAGATGTTTTTATTTGCCAAAAAACAAATGGAGTCCCAAGCCGGGGCAAACATCTGCCCCAGGAAGGAGAGCAGTGAGAGCCTCACTGGCGGGCAGGTTTTGCTGCCTGCAATTTGCTTTTGCAAAAGGTTAATCCCTAACGTGTTTCTAGGAGGCAAACACCAACCTGCTGTACATGCGGCCGCATACAATGGAAAGATTTTTATGGCCAAGGACAAAAAGGTCAGGGACGCTCATGACGTTCACATTTCTCCAGGACAGCCATGCTGAACAGCAAGCTCCTGAACACGAGCCTCTGTTCACAGCAAAACAAGCACAAACTAAGGAATAAAAAGCTGCAGGTGCTAGGAAAGGGGCAGGAAAGTAAAATGTGCAGGTGCTGTAAGGGACCTCATTTGTCCCAGGCATCCCATATGTTCCCTTTACTGTGCTATCAAGCTATGAAAAAATGAGCCATTAAAAATTGGATTTGGTAGACATGTGGTTTATAGAATGCTAAGGCTTGAAAGGCCTGATAAATAGAAAGTGAAAACACATTTTTGTGAACACTAGAGCAAAGAAGGACATTTTTTGCCTCCAATACCACAAGCACTTAAATTGAGCCTCAAAACAGTTGGAACATTTTTTAGATCCTATCTTTTACTGGGAAACTCCTCTAGCTCTTAGTAGATCTGGTGAGCTAAACCTTGCAACAAGAGCAAGACAAAGAGCAGTACAACAAGAAGGCAGGCTATTCAGGCTATCAGTGCTTACATGACTTTCACACACCTTGGGATCCTGCTTTCTCCAGAGGGAGTGGCCTCAGCTGATCCAGATCCCATTTTAGAATTCCCACTGTATAAGGGCAGATGTGAGATGGCACTGCCCTCTCTCTGCACACATTGTACAGCCAAGCCCCTGAAAATGAGGCAACCCCAGCATGTGATACCAAAGGAGCTACCAAGGACAAGTCCCTCTGCAGACTGCTGTCCTGAGGGAGCTGACCCATGAACAGAATTGCTTTCCTCAGCATCTGGGCTAGAAGCAAAGTCCTTTATGAGCACAGCTGGTTGAACAAACTGGAGGAGTCAGTTCCTTCCAGCTCGGCAGCAGCAATGAGGATGGAATACCAGTGTAATACCAAAGACAGTAGAAGGAAGACTGAAATCGGAATGGAAAAAATAGAGAATTTAATTATCAAAGCAAAGAGTATTTTTCATCCAGACCTAACAAGTTATTACCAAACACTGAATGAGTACCACAGCTCTAATTCCATCTGGCAAGAGACTTGTAAATCTTGCTGAAATGATACAAAACATCAGCCCTGCAAATTACTCTGCCACTTTTACCTCTTCCCAAACCTCTGCAGCTATGCTTTTGGGCAACTGTCCTGACCTTTGGTAGAGCCAGGTACAGAGCTGATACAGACACAGCCATTTCCTTCCAGGTTATTCTCCCATCTTCCTCTCTAACAGCTCCCATCTCACCAACCACTCCATTTAGATAAAAAGGTTGACAGCTGAACTATAGCACTGGAAAGAAAACGTGCCACAAATAAACCTTCAGGTCATCTGAAAATTGTCTCTGAGAGACAATCACAATAAATCCCAATTTCTTTCTTGAGTTACATTACCAGCTTTTTCCTCAGAGCTATAAATCAGAATACCCTGGAACACTATCATACTTCAGTATGCTATTTCCTGTCTATTTACAAGAACAACAGTTTACCTTGTAATTCTTTTTCACTTCATCCATTTCTAAATCTGGGCATATCTGCTTTTGCTGCATTAAAACCTGTCTCCTAGTAGGCTTATGTTAAAAAAACAGTGATTTTTTTGTGAAATCTCTGACAAAAGAAGCTGGTATTTTTTTTTAAGTATGAGAGTTACATTAATTTTCCTGTTTGCTGACAACTTTCCAAACTACCACAATTCTATGCCACTGTGATCTGTAACAGCTAGAGCATGGGTACAGAAAAATTTAACACATCCTTGATTTATTCTAATCTGATCTTATTTTGGGGAAGTTGAGAGGCTTTTTCCTTTACCTTTTGATTCATTTTTGATGGGGGGAAAAAACCACCTCAAAACACATCCATAAATAATCCTGCCTTCTTGTAGGACTTACTGAAGCAATTCTCTCCAAGAAAGAAAAAGAATTTCTATTTCTGCTATCTAAAAAACTGAAACTCCAGAATAAGACCTCTCTTCTGTCAGATCCAGTGGGAATTAATTCATAGCACATGATGACATATGCACAAGCTTTTCCAGCACACACACAGTGGAAATTTCTCATCAGGAAACACTGCTCTGCCCTTCAGCTGGAGGTGCATTATAGCCACAGGTCCCACATGCTCACTCCAAGGAGCTGACCAAAGTTGAAATTTCCACATTACAGGTAAGTTTCAGCAGATCCAAGCTTTTGGAAAGAGATTCCAGCATATGCTGCAGAGATGTAAACATCTTTGTAAGACTACAGATCACAGTGTTGGCAAACCCATTCAAAATGAATACAACAAACAAAACAAAATACAACAAACTTCATCTGGTGATATTTATGCTGGGAGAACTCGTAATATAAATTTTTGAAAAAGGGACTTTTCCATCTCACCACAAACACAAAATCCCTTTAACTGCTGCTCTCACTTGCTCAGTACAAAACCAAAGAGCACATGGAGTACCTCTGCTCCTTACTGCTGCTGCTCCTTTCCAGTCCCAACCTCTTTCCCAGGTTTCAGGATAGTATGGACACACTGGTTTGTCCCAGCTCAGCCCCACCTTCAGCTACCAACAGACCACATCCGTGCAGCTCTCCAGCCCTGGTCCAATGTATGTTTTATTCCCATTAGGGCAGCTCAGACTGCTGCCTAAACAGCCCTGGACAAAGATTACGCTGCCACAGCGGTTTCTACATGGAAGAGCCATTTCTTGTTAATGCCTCTCATGTTTGCAGCAGCGTGAAGCTGCTCCACACAGTCCTGTGCCCTGGAAATGGGCAGGGGGAGTGGGATACGGCTGCCTCCCAGGCAGCTGGCTGCCAGCCACAGGACAGCAGTCTTTCCTTTGGGGCTGCTGTCTGAGGCTGTTTTAAATCCCACTTTAGAAATGGCAGCTTTGATTTGTCAGATGTAAAAGTGGCCTGCAAGAGGGAATGGCAAACTGCTTAATTCCACAGTGTTATATAGGTTTAGATATACTTACTTCTTTTATGGCATATGAGTATACAACCACCATCTTCTCTGGACATTAAGTGCCAAGCAATGAATCTAAGGGGATTCTTTCACTTCAGTTATGCAATTCAGATCACAGTGTGGTTTCAGCTGCACTAGGAGACTATTTTGAGTGCTCTGAATATATACAATGCACTCTGAGCTAGCCACAATACCATCCAGTACTTCAATGAGTTGGTAGCTGCAGAAGTAGATGAAATAGCTAGAAAATACCAGAAGGGATGGACAGCATGGCAATGATTTTGTTATCATAACACTGAGGTCAATCCTACAGACTACAGAAAAAGAACATACCTGTCATCTGGTTTTGTAATGCTTGGATCTCGGCGCTGAAAATGCTCAGGTATCTACCACCAACAGGGTGTTATTCAGTAAATTACATTTTCTAGACTAAAGCTACATTTTTATTCTCAAGCCTGTCACTTCTCCCCAAACTCAAAGCTAACAAAGCACTAAAGAAAACTTTAAAGAATGACATCTCAGCATTTCCTCTTCCAGATCCATTTTTTAATCAGCTATGCAGTCCTGCATCTTGCCCGCCTAAGCAGGGCAATAAACCCTTCCTGATCCAGACTGGCTGTAAAATGATGGCTTTAGTCATATTAGTTACAGAAAAAGGAAAAAAGGAGTTAGTCTTATCCTTATGTAGGTACTCCACCACTGGTAATGGTACCATGAACTCTGAAGACAAGCCATCAAAAACAAAGGTCAGGTCCACTCTGTCCTGACCCTGGTTCCTGGCTGTTTATGTTTATGAACTTTCACTAGTTCATAAGAAGATGCAAGAGAAACATTGGTTCCATCGGCAGAACAGCAGACACAACACAGGCAGACTACAGGAAAAAGGGATAAGCATCAGGCTTTCCCATTCCAAAAACCCCAAGCTTTTCCAAGCTGGAAGAGTTCGCACACTAAGGTCCCCTGCCTGTATTACCCACTCCTTGCTGGCACAATAAGGGAAATTTCAAAGTTTCTGGTACTTTCAAAATATTCAGTACCTGGAACTGGCACCCACTGGAGGCATGGCAAAGTGTGAGGACATAGCTCCCAATGCCTGGTTGCAGCAAGACCTTGTTTGGGTTTGCTGCATCATCAGATAGCTATGGATGCACAGTGTTACAGCAAGCACCAAGTCACTTCAGTGAAACTTCAGTGTAAGTTTCATTTAAACAACTAAACCGCTCTCACATTCCAAATTTAACAGCAATAACCACAGGAAATAAGGCAGAACATCCTTAATGCAAAATCACAGCACAAATTTCTTACACAGAACAACACCTACCCAACCAATGTCCTGTGAAACAATGGGCTGAAAGCTTCACCTTGCAGTCTCTTCCCAAGCCATAGGTGATAGAGGTCTCACTCCAGCCTCCTTCAGTTCAGCTGGCTGACAGGGATGGTCTGTTTGCTAGTAAGTGCTTCCCAGTATTTACTCAGCAGATGGTGTGCCTGCCCCTCTTCATTGTGTCCCTACTTTCCTGTGGGTTTAAATGAGTGTCACCAGCACCTGCTCTTGTTTTAGGTTATATTAAGTCACCCCCTGACCTATCACAGTTCTTCACTATCAGACAGACTTATCAGTTGGTAATTCTGTTAAAAGTCTCTAGGCAAGAATTCCAAACAATTCTAAGCGATAACTGCTGTTTCAACAACTATCCTGTGCCAGCACAGTTCAAGGCCACAGGAATCTCTAGTGCCTCCAAACTTCCCTGCTTTAAGGAGGCTTGCTTGGGATGAAGCAGCTCTGCTGTCATGACAGGGAAATGCTTTTATTCCTGACCTGTTGAGCTGAAATAAAAATGAGTTGCGCCAAAGCCTAATTTCTAGTGTCCCTACAGAAAAAAAAGGTGATTTATTTTCTATGAAAAAAATATGGGAGCTAAAAACATTACACCAATAATAATCTAGAGTTAACTCATCGATTTTCATTTCACCTAAATCAACTCATCCAATCTGCTGTTGCACAACTGCATTTACTATTATATCTATTTAACATGTGCTGGGTAAAAGAAAGTGGTACAAGCACTGCAAGGGCTTCAGGAAATGAAGGTTTTGCCTTCCTCGTCCCAGCTGCTCCTGGATTCTTTGCAACTTTCACAGTCAAGAGCCTGCTTTGTACAAAGCCAGCAGTGCTTCAGCTCCCAGTGAAGTGTTTCAGAGTGCCAACAGCAAGGACTGACTTCCCCTGGCGCTGGTTCCAGCACCTTATTCCCTTTCCTCTCAACAACAGAGAAGTTTGTGCTGACCCCTCTTGCCTCTGCACTCAGGATGTTCAAATGCAGAATAAAGCCTCAAAGTCCTTCCAACCTTGTCATTAGAGCCATTCAACTTTCAGGAAAAATAAACCACCAGGTACTCAAGTGTAAAAAAGAACTTCCACATGGTGTGGAGCATGGTTGAAGGGACAGACACAACTTTTTCACACAGCTGTGAAAAGACAATGATGCCCTGTTAAGCTTCCTTCCTTGGTGGTCCTTAAAACTAGGCATCACATTTATACTGGTATCAGCACACATGGTAATCTGCTCAAGGTTCTGTGTGCTGCCATTTTTCTGATGAAGCAGTCAACAACAACACAGTGGAAATCTGTTTCCCCTTTAACTCAGGACAGAGTGAACAACATCTTTTGATCACAATGGGACTGAAAGTCACCTTAACACTGTACAGTCCCTCTTCCCAAACCTCCGGTGACTGGGCCTGGCACCAGCAGCCTTGAAGAAAGGTCTGTCCCCCCGACAGCCTGCTCAGCCTGGTTTGTTTTCACCAGGCACAAAAGGCGACAGCCTGACACGTGCATTAGAACTTTAAACTATCCGAAGGCAGCCAGACAGAAACTTTGTGTACAGACCCCCCCGGGGGAACTCTTCTTTGATTTAGCTTCCTAAAAATAGCTCTTTAGAGGGGATTGAGGCTTTTGGGGGCTGCTTGTTGCTTTTTTAAGCGGTTTTGAAAAGGCTCCCTCATCCATAGGCTTTTGTTGCTTTCAGCAACTTACAGGTCAAAAAGCAGAAGATATACTGACAAAAGAAACTTGACCTACATCTTGCCTCACTCTGCTGGGTTACATGGCTCCTGTGCATGCTTATGTAAGAAAAAGAAATGGTGCACACCAAAGAGGGTTCAAGAATCACAGCTTCTGCTGCTGCCTTTTCACCCAGCATTGGTGAATTCCTTAAAAATTCCTCTACCTTCTTTTGTCTTTCTGCAAAAAGCAATTAAGAATATTTACTGACCTCACAGGGGAGACACGGTATTTCAGTTAATTATATCTTGTAAAGACTCTAAGAGCACCCAGTGAAAGGCTTTATAGGCATATGAAGTGCATCATAAACTCAGAAAATGTACCGGCAGAGACACTAAGGTCATACCTGAAGTGAAGTGTGTCAAGTAAGTATCCCGTTTAAAGAAAAAAGTTGTCATTTAAATAACCACAACATGCTGTCCCACCGTACCTTAACTGAGATTTTACATAACACTTATCAGAAAGGGAGTAATTTCACATGCAGCTCTGTGAACTGGAAGGAATCTAAATAGATAAATAAGGTGATTTGCAATCAGTGATAACTGTTAGAAACCACTAACTATAAAAATTGGTTTATTATCTGTTTTAAAAAGACCCACACAAGCAGAAATGTCTCTCACTACTACTTATTGCTATCTTTAAGTAAAAGCCTCCTTTCAGTTTTGGTGTTAAAAGCAGAAATCGGCTCCTTTCAGCAGAGAAGCTGAAAGCTGCCAGTGCCTGGGTTCCTACAGGGTTGAAGGACAGGATCTCCTGAGCTGCAGGGAAGCAAACAACAGGCAGACAGGGACAGGGGGTGTGTGCAAGGGCAGGGGACAGGCTGCTGCTTCTACCACTGGGTTAGCTGTAGATTTTGCCCGCCAGGGATTTCACACTAAAGCAAGATCCCATGCCCTGACTTAACGACTTGCCAGCTGCCAGCCGGACCAGCCAGCATCACAAGTCAAGTCACGGATCAGGGCAAATACCTCAAGGCCTTGATGTAATAATTACACAGGAGCGACTGCACCATTTCACAAGTACCCACTGCTGCCTTGGGATCCTGCTAAGCAGAACGATTCAAATGCAGTCAGGACCACAACTTGACCACCTTGAGACAGGGAGGGCTGGCAGACAAGGATAACCCTCCCAGGACAGCCTGGGCACTTGCATTCCCTGCTGTAAAGCTGGCCCACAAAATGCTTTTGACAGTTCCCTTAGATGCCCTTAGGGTTACCAAGAGTTTATGCAATTTGTCATCTTCTCTGCCCCAAATCCTCACAACATTTGTTTCTTTCCCCTAACAGTCCTCTGTCTTCCACGTCTGAGCCTTAGGGCTCAGGTTAGGTCAGGTTTTGTAAGGCTGGGAAGGAGTACAGGACTAAGGTTGAGGCACAGCTGCCTTTCCTGTTTTGCCTGATGAACATCACAGTGTTCAGGGTATTCAAAGCCTTTTATAAAGCAGGTAAGTCCCACCAGTGGCCTCACATCCTTTTTGGACCAGACAAGGACTGCTTAAGGTAAGAAATTCTTTGGTGAAGGATCTCAGCATCTTCTTTCTATTGCTCCATTGCTTCCATGAGCAGCTTCTGCTCTCCTACCCCTCACCTCTCCCAGCCACAAAGACACAGGCTGTGCCATGTATCCAGGTACCCCAGGGGAAAGACAAAACAAGATCTGCCTTTCCCAGTCCATCCTCCCATCTTCTGGAGAGAGAAAAAAGACAAAGCCCATGTTCATTTGTTCCCTCCAGGATGTCAGCACTTAAACGTGGTTGTGGCCCAAGATTCATTCCTGCCAGTACCAGTGATCACAGTGTGACCACAGTGTGATCTAAGGGGCGCACCCTGATCTCTGAAGGAAGAACATATGAGGTACAGCTTCCATGGGCTGCAGAAAGGCAGACGATACTGTGATTCAGCACTGAGGCTGCTTGCTGGCACCATCTCCTCACCATTATCATGCTGTTTCTTAAAAAAAACCCCTAAACATCGAGTTTGCTTAAATCTGGCCAAGTGACCTTCTACTGCTCTGGCGCCTCCTTCTAATGACCGCGAAACTTCCAACCACAGTATTTCTGATTCACTCTGATGTGTCCAAAAATCCTACTTACAGGCTTTTGCCAGTAGCAACCATGCTGAAAAAGCTATTTGTGGAACTAAGAAAGACAAGACAATGTAGAAGAGTGAAATACAACAATCAGGGCATAATCTAATTCCACAAAAATTAATTCTACTTTCAAACCTCCTCAAATTAAGTTTAAATGAAAAAAAGTATTTCCTTAGAACACATTTCTCATTTGAAGCAGCCACAACTCTCCTGATTCTGAGTGCCTAAATAAATATATTGCAGAGACCACTTTTAATAAGGACAGATTTTTCCATTTTATCTTTGACCATTTATTGCAAGCCCCAGTCATATTTTATACCTTCAACCTATCATTTTTTTAGTTTTCATGTTAGTAGCATACAGCAACAGAGATAGCCAAAGCCACTAACACACCTTTATACTGAAACAAAGACCTCAGTGGTAGGCCACAGGAGGACATGAACAAATGGTGCCAAAATACACTCTCTCTTTCCTCTGGTAAAAAACCACCATCCACTGGCCTCCTAACTGGCTGAAGTTTAAAATCCATAGCATGGTGAATTTTTACTGTTAGAGGAAACGTTTTGGGGTTTGTTCACTTAGTATTAGAAACCTAGTGCTCCTCATTACAAATCCAACATATTTGCAATGGAGATATCCCAGGGGGAGAATAAAGGAAACCAAATGAAGCCTGAAGCAGACTGCAAACAAGGAAGCTGAAACAACTGCTGGATGTTGTTAGCTCTTCCACACATTTTCAGGAAACACTCTTAGCACATAGACAGATGACTATTACCTGTATTTTCCTGCATCAGAATGCCTCAAAGCTACATTAGGGGACATTTAGAATGGACATTAGGAAGCATTTTTTAACTGAGAGGATGTTATACACTAGAACAGGCTTCCCAGACACGTGGTTGTTGCCCCAAGACTGATGCATTTGGACAATGCCCTTAATAATAACAAGCTTTAACTTTTGGTCAAGTGAAGTGATCAGACAGCTGGACTGAATGAGCATTTATAGGTCCTTTCCAAATGAAAAATACTATTCTATTCTATTTCTGTTCTAGCCCATCCCATCTCTACACATACGATGCTTATTTTTCACAAGCATTCTTTGCTGCTTCTAGCTGCCCCATTTTTATTTATGGCTAAGTGTAAAATGGCAGTTCAGGTATCCTCTGACACCTTTTTCATCCAAAGAAATGGGACTTTTTTAGTTTTGTGGACAAGGCTCCCTCTTTACCCTGCTGCCAGATGGGCTGAAAAGTGCACTGGTCCAGGATCCAGCTGCATGCCTGGAAAGGAGGAAGGTTTCGGAGGCATCATAGACAGAGCAGCTCTTCTGACAACCTAAATGACCCCAACATGTTCCTGGTCATTTTGAAAATCTGACAGTTACTTTCATCACTAAATAAAGGAACCTGCATCATTCACAAAATCTGTTGCTAAGACAAGGTTCTAATTGCTCCTCTCTCAGCAGGAATGAACACTGAGAACTTGCAATTTTTTACATGCATGGTATTAGCACATTTCATAACTGTATCTTGGAAGAAAAGGGAGCTGCAGTCTATGGATAATGTTCAGGTTAAGTACCTCAGTAATCTGCTAACATCTGACATTCACAGACAAAAAAGTCAAAGACTTCATTTAATGATTAAAATTACTTTGGTTTTGTATCAGACTACTTAAGAAGGATGAGCTGGATTCATTAGAAAATTATGTTTAATTTATAAGCCACTTCTACTTGAATTAACTAACAAAGATTGGGAAAAAAAAAAAAAAAACAACAGAAAGCTGTTTTAAAAGAGATAACTGTGATTTATTGCGCTGCATTTAAAGGACATGAGAATGAATCTGACACCTGCTGATCTTTAGCCAGAAATGCTCAGAAACCAGCATTCCTCTGAATGGACATTTAAATGACAATGTCAGTCTGGACTTTACAGTTTGCTTTTGGCCTGCATTGCTTGGATTTATGGCCTGCAGGAGATATCAGGTGCAGAGCTTATGTGCAATCCATCACTTCCCAACTGGTACAATAAAGCCAGAAAGATGCTTCACCTCCTTCAAATGGGATTTCTGACCTGTTTCAGGACCTGCACAGACACTGAAGTACAAGTGTAACCCCATTTAGGAAAGAGAAGCCCAGAGGCAGCAGCAGGCCATCCTGCAGAGCAGAGAAAGGGAGCTCTACAGTATCCACGAGCAGCTCCAGAATCAGGGTGCTACAACACACCCTGCAGGGCCACCTTCTCCTGTGCTTAGGGTGTGATGCATGACCAGCAGCACAGCATCTCACCCACTAACCTAATTAAAAGGCTTAAGGGTGTGAGGGAAGAGAGGGATTTTATCTCTAAATGTTGTGCAAACACATACTCACTTCTTAACAGTTCTCAGAAGCACTGCAACTCCCTTCTCCTTACCTCGTATTCTCACTACCAAACACTAAGTGAACTGCTGCTATTTTCAGCAATCCTCAAGCAGGGTAGTGGAGAGAATCCGTAGGTAGCTGAGAAGAACTGCAGTACCCCTGAGGTCATGGAGTTTGTCTTTTGAAGGCCACGTGTCCTTCCAACACAGAGGAAGCACAGCATCAAAATCAGACAATGCAGTTAGTCACACAGTGTCCCCTGTGCCAGGCTGATTCCAGCACAGGCCAGACACAAACTGCACGGCTCACCTAAAAGGCATCAGGACTGTGCTGTGCACAAGTATCCTCTGTGCAAACACAAACACTACAACGTGCCAGTGAGGGCTTCTAGAGGAGGGGTGTGTGGTACCTGCCCTTGAAAGAGTCGGGATAACAGGAAAAATAGATGGGAAGACACAACACTGATTAAGAAATATCCACTCAGCCTTTCCAGCAGTTTGGTAGAATTTGTGCATTGGATCACCATCAGTAAACACGGAGCTTTCACCTACACTGACATGTACAGCACGTCCCAGAGAAGTGCCCTAATACTAAAACATTTGTCACACAAGTTTTAATAAAATCTCATCCACCTCTACTTTTTGCCAGAAGAAAACCCAACTAATTTATCTTAATTACTCTGAAAGCAGAACAAGTTCTACACCATGCAGACTCAGTTTCCCGAATTCAGGCCATGGAGCAATTTACTTCTCATTCTACTTGCCTTTGTTTTAGTAACTAGCACTGAAACTGGCAACTAGTGATGAAGACTATTTCTGGAGGATAAAAAACTGGATTGGCCAGAACCAGTGAGAACAAAACAAGGTATTTAAATTTTAATCTTTAATTATTTTTTTTAGACAAGCACCAAAACATTAACTATTTAATCTCACATGAGTATGACTGATTATTAGCTAATTATATAACTCAGTTAATGCAAAAGTAAGCCAACACATGCTATAAACATTACACACTCTGGTTGCACCATGTGCACTGTTAATATACAAATGCACAGATCTAGCAGGAGTACACTAAAAACCCCATTATGGAAGTGCCACTTCACCTGTCTTTTCAGAAGCACCTTAAGCAGCACAGCTCAGGCAGAGAACGTAATTTGGTAACACACATTTCTAGTACACGGAGAAGGCTGCTACAGCAGCTCGGCACGTGAAAGCCTAGCAGGATCTCTAAACATAAAGTTCGTGGGAATTCAGCAGTTCCCCTTCCTTGTTTTTTCTACCAAGTAACTCAAGGGAGGCAGCACACGGTGCTATTTTAAGATAATGGTATCATTAAGGGTGAAACACATGCAGTTATTTTAAAACCCAGCAATGCAGCTGAACTGCATCAACGCTCGCTCCGAAGCCTGGGTCTGACTCTGAAGCGAGGAATTCGCAAGCGCGGCTCAGCCGGGCTGAAACAAAAGGCTGCAAATGCGAGACAGCAAAGCACTGCCCCGCTCACTTCACGCACACAACTTTCCCTGCCGAGCCCGGCCGCCGCTCCGGCACCGCGTCCCCAGCAGGCCGGGATCCCGGGTGTGAGGCACGCCGGCAGAGCTGCGTGTGACACAGCACCGGCTCTCGGAGGCGGGCGGGACGCGGCGGCTCATCCCGTCCCTGCGGGGCAGCAGCGCCGCGGAGCCTCCCCGCGCTCACCTGGCACGGCGGCCGAGCCCGGGCAGCCGCGGCCCTGCCCGCCCGCCCGCTGGCGCCCGTCCCGCCGTGACTGCAGCGCCCAGGAATGGCGACCACCGCGCCCAGGAGCAGCCCCTGAGCCCCCCGGGACCGGCTGCCTGCACCGGGGACCGACCTGCGGGCTGCGGCGGGCCGGGGACCGCTGGCACTCGGACACGGCCCGGGCAGCGCTCCAGCCCCTCCGGCCGCTCGGAGCGACCCCTCTGCCCGCCGCGGCTCCTGCTTGCTGCCGGCTACTCACCCAGGCACTGCCACGGCGGGGCTTCCACCGGAGCACGACGCCTTCCGCTCGGGAAACTTATCTCTCCGCCGCTACTGCCATTCGCTAACTTGCCTAAAGAGCCTGCAAAATCCCAGAAAAGGCTAGGAAACGAGAGGAGACGACTTAAAAGCTGACGGTCAGGACAGGAATTTATGGAATGAAATCTTTAAGGGCAGGAGCAGATAGAGCCAGCCAGCTAACGCTTTCATGCCCTGACTCTGGCCAGCAGCTTCATGTGGTGGGCAGAGCAAGGCTTAGGAGGCGATTTAAAATACCTGCTCCTGGCGTGGTCCTCTGTGCATCAGCCGGAGCTCCCCGGCACAGCCTGCACGCTGCCCTGCCTCGTCCTTCTGCCTTTTCCAGCAGACCCCTCACGATCCCGGTGACACGGTTCCCCAGGCCTTACAATCAAGCAGTTTGTTGTAAGGGAACTAAAAATAGCACTGAATTTTTCACTGGAGCACTTGCTTGAGTGAAGATAGTGCCAGTCAGCCCATGCATTAAAGAGCCGTGCAGACCTCTAATACAGCCCAGATCGTCTTGGAAATACAGCCATTGACTTTTTTCATCAGATGCAAGATGTTTTTTCTTTCTTTTTTTTTTGAAAGACAGCACAAAATAACTCTTCTTTCTGACCACTAAAAGATGAACTGAGTGGGGTTGTTTTAAGAATATCCTCGGGAAAGAGTGAGTCACTTAAGCTGCTTTTATGATAAAAGATCCCTGGAGGAAGTCTATCTCCTTAGTCTCTTGAGCTGTTCAGAGATCCGTATGTCCCCTTACAAATCAAAGTTTCACACTGTTAGGTTTGTGTTGCTTGTTTGTAATTGTATAAGCACCTGCTTATATACCTGTGGAGTTAGGACTAGTAAGGGAAACAGAGCAGGATTTTATCCTGGCTAGCACCTCAAGAGGATCACTAACAGAAGCATATATCCTGCAGGGCACTGAATAAGGTCTGCAAAAAAGTCTACTAAATGGCCCATAAGGAAAGTTTATGGCACAGGCTGACAAGTCCAGAAAATAATTCTCAGGAGGAATTATTTTTGTGAAGTTTTTTGTTGCTGGGTCCTGAAAAAAATCACTGAAGACCAAAGTTGGACAAGATGTCATTCAAGACAAAGATGCCAGAGCTGCTGTCAGTATCTGAGCTGGGATGCCAGATGCAGATTTGAATGTAAAGTTTCCAGTTTGTGGATGCCAGCCTCGCACATTCTCACACTGTGGCATACAAAGAAATGGGAGGGGGCAGGTGATGGCTGGCAGCAGCCACTTGTGGCATTCTAAAAGGCTGGTAAAGCCACAGTGATTGTCCTGGTAGTTGCTCCAGCTGTGAAGTTTATGTGGCAGCAAGCCAGGATGGATGTCTGAACCGCAGCAAGTTAAGTCTTATTAAGGTACACATATTTAAAAGGAAGATTTTAGGACAGAAGTAAACACTAAAAAGTTGGAGACTTACTGGGAATATCAGAGGAGAGACGCTGGGATTTGTTTCACTTTCACAGGAAGAAGCTGACTGTCAATTACTGTAAAATTGTCTCCCACACTTGTTTCCCCTCATATGCCTTTGAGCATTCCTTGGATTTTATTTGTTCTGCAGCAGAATTGCAATATCTTTGCCCTCGTGAAAGGGGCTGGCAAATTCCTTCTACTCCTTTCTAGTGCTGACCAAACATGCTGGAAGGCATCATATAACATTTAAGTAGTGGAGAGGTAGCCACAAGCATAACAGTGTCTTCATTCCTGCTCCACTCCCCAGCTATTATTTATAGAGAGAAAGAGCATTAACGGAGCACAACGTTCCCACTAATTTAGTCTCACTTCACCATCTGTTACTTCCCATGAGTTGATCCTAATGAGAAACTACTTCAAAACACATTTGAGGACCAGCTGCACCCAGTGAAGTCACCGTAGGAGAGAAATATTCCCCTCCTAATACATCATATTCCTACGTTACAAAGCAGCTCCTTCCCTACCAAAATCCATGGGAACACTGCTGTTAATATGAACACAACCCTAGGTCACAGCCTCTTGCAGTCATGTTGAGCAAGTATCACACTCAACATTGTTTTTCTGAATAATGCACAGTTCTGCCCAGTTAGAAGGGCAATGAGAGAGCTACAGACATCACCCAGGTCTGAGCAGCCTGCTTTCTGCAGCTGCTTCTCCTCCAGTGAGTTCATGGAATGATCACAGAAATTGGAATCTCCCCAGGAGTAACATGTGACCATTAGCCCTCACCTTTTCCATGCAAGTCCTTGTAAAAAGGAGTCTCCATCTTTGTAAGCACCCTTTAAATACTGGAACATGCTGATATAAGGCATCCCTTAAGCCTTCTTTTCTCAGTGCTGAAAAAACCTAGCTTTCTCAACGCTTCCTGGCAGCCTTCCCAGTCCTTTGATCATCTTTGTGGCTCTTCTCTGGACCCCCTCCAGCTTGTCTACATAATTTTGTATTGTGGGGACCAAAACTGAACACAGTATTCCAGGTGTGGCCTGACAAGCAATGAGAAGAGCTGGATAATGATCCTTCATCTGTGCTGTTGTGCCCTTGTTGATACATCCCACCATCCTGTTGGATCTCTGCCACAGCAGCACTGTTTGCTCACACTGAGCTTGCTGTCCACCAGGACCCCTAGGGCCCTTTCCACAGACCTGCTTCCCACCAAGCAGATCACACACAGCCTGTGCTGCACCCCAGATCGTGTTTTTTTCCAAGGTGGAAGACCTTACACTTGGCCTTGCTGAGCTTCATAATGTTCAGGCAGCCCACTCTTGAAGCCTATCCAGGTCTTCCTGCAGGGTGGGTCTCCCTTCTGAAGTGTCCCCTTCTCCACTTGGTTTGGAATCATTGGCAAACCTCACCAGGGTGCACTTGGTCCCATCATGCAGATCACTTGTGAGGATATTAAACATTTCTGGGCCCAATATGGATCCCTGTTGGACCCCACTTGTGACAGGTCACCAGCCTGAAGAGGAGCTGTTGGCCATCACCTCCTGGTGCTTCCTGCCAGCCAGCTCCCCACCCACTGCCAGGACCACTTGTCTAGTCCATAATGTGTCTGTCTGTCCTCCTCCTGGACAGACAGAAGGAGGCTGTGGTAAATGATACGGAAATCCCTGCAGAAATCCAGGTAAAGTGTCTGCCACAGGTAAAGTTCCTTTGCCACAGAAGGTGATCAGCTCTGTCAAGCACAATTTGCCCTTGGTGAATCCACCCTGGCTTTTCTCAATCCCCTGCTTTGTGTATCTTGTGATACCTCCTAGGAGGATTCCTTTGGTAACTTTCCCAGGCACTGAAGTGTCACTGATGGATCTGTAATCTCCTGGATCCTCTCAAACCTTTCTTGTAGATCCGGGTGAGTTTAGCCTTCTTTTGTAGCCTTCTCTGATGTCCCCTTGATCTCCATGAACTTCTCAAAGATTAGGGAGAGCAGACTTAAAATGCAACCATCCAGCTCTCTCAACACCCGCAAATGGATACTGTCAAGGCCCATTGATCTGTGGGGTCAAGCTCCTGAAACAGTTCACACACCAACTCTTCCTCCCCCAACAGCAGTGGGTTTGTGTTTGCACCAATCTGCATTGCTGTTCCGAAAGCCTAAGACCCAGAAATGCTGGTGAGATGGAGGTGGAGAGTGTTAAGAACTTTTCGGTGTTGTTAGTGACTAATTCACCTCTCCTGTTTAACAGCAAGCCAGTGATGTAAGTATTCAACAGTCAGCCACTCTCCAAAGAGTCAGATGTTGGCTGACACCATGCATGGAAAGACAAATGGAAATATTGGACCACAGCTGCCAAGATTTAGAGTTCACTACTGGACTTGCAATGGGATTGCTACTGCCAAGGCCCCGCAGACAACTGAACCACATCACAGCAAGTATGCACCATTTTTCATTTGAACTGCTGAGGTTAAACCTCTCTGTCCTCCTCAGAAAATTCATTCTGAACATTCACCTAAATCAGAGTGTGGTGGTCCCATATAGAGGTGGGAGAGACTACAAGATTAATTTGGTTGGAAGCCAACCTGTAAGACTACTGCATATTTTAGTCAAAAGCACATGAGCAAGAACGATGCCCTGGAAAACAGCAGTTGTTTTTTAACTGTTTGAGACAAAATTCCAAGGCTTTGTGCTGTAGGATTCCTTATTACAAATCAGGTTTACCCTTAATCCTCTCTGTTACAGTACCTAAGTGAATCAGCTGGGCTTTGGAGCACGTTGAAGAAACCCAGGAAAAAGTTGTGCCACAAGCCTAGAGGGTCCCTGGGTCCATGTGCTCTCTCCAGGGCTCAGAGGAGCAAAGTCTGAATGCAAGTGATGACTGCCTAGATAAGTCACTGCTCCCAGTAGAAATTATGCTAGAAATAGCCTCCTACCTTTCCTACAGTTCATAAGAAAGGCAAGAAATCTCCTTCTGTTGCCTTTGTTGCCTCACACTTCTGTTCTCCGTGGCACCAGGGAATATTTAGAGCAGTATTTTGTAAACAGCACATGTTCCATGGCTGGCGCAGCACTGGCCACAGCACTGTGGGGCTGCGTTCCTCAAATTTTTGGACACTGGTGGACACCAGGGCCGCCTGGGCAGGGAGCAGCTGTGTGTGTAGGTGGGCAGGGAACAAGGGGAGGGGCAACAAGATGGGAAACACAGCAACTTTGCAGCCTGCAAATGTCATGGTCCTGACTGCAGCTCCCTGAATCCAGACTGCTCAACAAGTTTTCCTTTCGTGCCAGCTGGCTGATGTGAGGGAAGCTGTTTTGCCAGACATTTCACTTTCTTCCCAAGTACCACCACCAGCAATAAATTAAATTTCTTAACTGACGAAACCAACTGCTTAGTGATTTCTGCTCTGCCTCTAAGGTTTGGGATCTTCCACTTCAAGCATCTGCTTCACATCCCACTGAAAAGATTCTTCCTTATTCCTGGAGAGACTGCAACTTTGCACACTGGGATAATTTTTAATACTTCGTGTGACTTCAGAACAAAAATCTTTTTCGTTTTTTTCTTACTTAAGTGGGATTTGAGCCTCTTCTTCTCTTCACTTTTTAGTACGTTATGGCAAGAACATTTTCAGAGGTGCCAGCTGGGCTACACCCATGCAAAATGGGAGTAACACCCAGAAATGTGAATTAAGGATCATATGCTAATGTAAATTTAGCTGTTGAGCATGTCCCTTGTGTTTAACAATATGACCACAAATATATTAAAGAAGGAGGTATGGAGGAAGACAGTGTACGTACTTGCAGAACACTATGAGGGGAATCTTTGAAGTACCCATAAATCCCTAGCTGCTCTAGGGAATTCAGTGTGACAAGAACACCTGGGGTTCTTTGTTAGAACTGCCTGGAAAATGTGAGGATGTTCAGATATGGATCTGCCCTCCACTTTATCAGCAAGTCTCCTGTTGTCAATAAAATAATCTCTGCTGAAAGCAAAGCTGTCAGCTTATCCCTCAGCATTACTAAAGGCAGCATCACAGTGGTAGGCATTACCAGACATTCCTAGGAGAAGCTGAACTGTCCTTTCAGCTACTCTGCTGGATAAAACTGCTGTACACATTTCATGGACAGGTAAAAAGTCAGTCACACACACAACTGTAACAGCAAAGAGGACGTTACAATCACAGAAATTATTTCCTCTGAGAGACAGATGCAGCATCTGGTTTTGCAGATTCCAGTACAAGAATAAATCTTCCAGAGTGCTTTCCTCCATTTCCTTCCAACTTCACTGCAGTCCAAATACAGTTCAGCTGGTATGTAAGAAATCAGTCTTTCTCCATATGTTTGTGTATTTGGGCTTTGAATTGGTTATATTCATGCAGCCCTCAGGGATGCCCAAATAACTCTGAATATCATGCTGAGATCTTCTCATGGAAGCTTCTGTCAGCTGTACCATGAAAAGGGCTCTCAGCTGCACACTATTTAACTTGCCCAATTACATTTTTGGCTGCTGTTATGCCTTGCAGCTTAGAGAAACCCTCTCCAAGAGCTAGGTCACAAGAAAAAATTGCCAAAATATGCTATTTTTCAAAGAACTTACTCCTAAGGGGAACGGGAGATAGGAGAAACATTATAGCAGGTTGGCAAGAAAACACCAGAAAAAAAATTACTGTGAAATTTTAATCTGTAAGGAAAACATCTTTTCTATCTTCCCCTTATATCTGGTTGTTACATTTAGAATGAACAGGTTCATAAACACAGATGCATCACAAATTGCCCTTCAGATATTAACTCTCAGTTTTGATGCTGGAAAAGTATGGTGTTTGTGTGATGCATCTGTCTACTTGACATAAGCAAACACCAGCTGTTATTTCCTTGGTTTACAAAAAGAAGGAGTAAATAAAAATTTATTAATTAAACACTGAATTCAGAAAGCTCAGATGTGGATTCATGACTTATTACACAATCATGACTTTCAGTCAAGGAGGGCACATGGGACCTGTGCCTCCCTCTGGATCACAGTGAAATGCTGGTGACAGCAACATCTTCTTGTTTCAAATCCAGATAGGAAGTCAAAAAATAAGCAGAGGTTCTGAAGGTGAACATGGTTTTGAGGTCTGACCATGGAAAACAACTCTCCATGTGAGCCAGAAAAGCACATTATTTGCTCTTACATGGCAAACAAAACTTTTCAAACTCTTAGCCCTTGAGAAACAGCACATCCTCTGGGTTTGTTTCCCAATAATTTTTCCAACAGCTCAGTGACACATGCACCAGGGTGGTACAGTTCATCTGCAAGATCAGTTATAAATCCAGCTCTTTAAAGCTGCTCCCTCCTGGGTCATCAGTTCAAACACAGCCTTAGCTTGAGATGACTGAAACTTGCCATAGCCTGACACCTGTAAATCAGCTCCAGGGAAATGAGACTCTGGCTTCACTCCCATGGCTGCTGGAAAACTATCACAATAAAATGGCTGTAATCAGCAGCACCTCTGATATCCAGCTCAATAAAAGAGGCTTTATATTTATATATCATCTGTGGGACCTTCAAAGACCCTACAAAAAGACTTACAGCTAACTTATAGAATATTAATAGTACACAAATCACACATATGGACTCCAGTGGTTTTCCTAGGTTACAGCATCAATTCCATGAGAGACCTGTCTCATCCTGTATAACTTGAGCTCTCTTCCTCTCCATAAGCTTATGTTTACTCCAAATGTTCTGGGACAGGATAGCAAGGACAGGGCAATAATTAGCTGTGCACCACCATTGCACAACTCACAGAGAGGCACTTCAGCTACTACTTGGCAGCTAAAATCAGTATATTATTCCAAAAACCGACTCAACAGTAAGCTGGAAGGTAAAGATAAGTTTCTGTGCTTTGCATTGCTCTAACTCTGAGAAAGGGTCAAGGGAAAACACAGGAAGAAGGCAGAAATCTTGCTTCTGCCCACAGAGGCTTTTGTGCAGTTCATTAGCTGAGACAAAAGAAGAGTAGTTAAAACTCATTTTCCATATCCCACATAGGTAAGTAATAAAATAATAAATGTCTGCTAGGTATAACTGTTGTCTTCCAGGGACCAAGACAAGAAAATAGTTTTTCTTATGGCTAATGCTAATAAAATATATTTGAGAAGGCAGTGACATAAACAGATTATTCCTCTAGGCTGCACTAAGCAAGGAAGTATCTCTATCCCTTTTCACAGACAGCAAAATGAATGTATCATAGAATCATAGAATGGTTTGGAAGGGACCTTAAAGATCATCTAGTTCCAATTCCCCTGCCATGGGCAGAGACACCTTTGACAAGACCAGGTAGCTCAGAGTGGTATCCCTCCTCTGGACTTTCTCCTGTGCTGGGGACCAAAGAGCTGAATATGTAATGGGGCAACAGTGCAATATCTAAAACAGACCTGAGAGAGGCAGCTCCAGGAACAGAAATGTAGTGTATTTGTTCCCTATTTGTTGTCACTACTCACTCCTTCACTAGCAAGGCTAAAAAAAAAATTATGTATTTGCTTTGCCCAGGGTAGAGATATCCTCAGCAGACACCCTCCATTCTGAAGTGATAGCAGGGTACAGCCATGAGCTTATTTCCAATTTGGCTGGTTCAGCTGCAGTATGGAGTGAGCATCCCTGAGGATCCTGGAATCTACCACTCCTAACAGCCCATTTTTGCTGGCTGTTGGAGCTGAGTCACACGCACTAAGCAACTTTTGGCAGTTACTAAAAAAACCCTAATTTCTTGGTCAGTCCAGGCTAGAGAAGAAACAAGTTATGAGTATCTTCCAAAGGGCAGGATCAAAAGGTGCTGAGAGCAGAGCCCTGTCAGAAAACATCTAGGCTTGCTGCCAGCCCTTCATGAAAGATCTATTTTACACCCAAACAGAGGCTTGGGGATAGATTCACTGCTCCAGTGATATTTATGAGCATTTTACTTTGACAGGGCTCATTAGAGCATTCCCCCATGCCATGCTCCCCTGACCTGTGCAGCAGGTTCACTGCAACCCTGGTGCCTGTGGCCAGGAACACAAGATGCAGTTATGCCTCGTCCTCTGGGAAACAAGAACGTGACTTTTTAGATTGTAATCACCACTCCTATAAGAATACAGTATAGTTCCATGGTCTTGCACTGTTTAGATGACCTTTTCCTATACTTCCTACAATTGCACACTTTTCAAAGGAGATAAAGCATAGTTGGTTTTCCCTTTACAAACATACCATCCTTAGGGAGCACTGAGAAATTAAAACACCCTGACGCATGCTACATCCTAAATACATCTGTGTCAATTACAAGCATGTGGGGAACTTGGAGGAACAAAGCAAAATCAACCCCAGGTCTGTAAAGCAGGATCATTCTCCTCAAGTGAAACACATGCACACAGATAATCCACAAGCCTTGGTTCAGGTATTCTATATACATCTATATGCTACACACTACCACACCAGAGTCACAAATGTTCAGTAACATTTGGAAGCAGCCAGTGTTATTTACTGAAGGATAAATACTCAAAATATTTCCAACCAGTACAGTTGTAGAGCAGCAAACTTCAGACACAGCGTGATGCACAGGATATGTGATGTCCTGCAAAAATCCTTTAAGGAACTTCAAGTGGAGTAAGAGAACTTCAAAAGTTCTCATTAATTTCTCATTAATACTACAAATGCAGCATGTTCCAAACTGCAGATGTGCGTTCACCCTCAGAAGAATAAATATCCCGTACCTTGTGGATCCTTCTCCCTGTTCCTTTATACCTGCATCTGGTAGCGCAACTCCTTCATTTGATGCCCATATTGATTTCTCTTTAAAGCCTATCCAGACAAAATGTGTACACAGGCATAGTATTACAGACAAACTAACAGCACTTACAAACCCCTGATACCCTTCCCCATACTAAATGAGCTACAATCTGACATCATCAGCATTTACAAACACACCTGTCATAGCTGAATCTTTCCTTCAAACAGTGATGACACAGACACAGAGATGAGATACAGTCCAAGTCATGGGCATTTGTCAGGAAGCTTATTGCCTCTTGGATAAAAGGTGGCCTAACTAGTCAAAGACAACCTTGCATCTTGTGCTTTGAAGAAACCAGATACATAAAAACTGAAGTACCAAGTTATTAATTTTTTCAAGTGTCATTATCAGGGAAGAGGGAGAGTCTGAAGCCATTTTCCTGCACTCTACCCAGACCACTAGATTTTATCCACAGCCTCCCATGCAGTTGTTCAGACATTAAAACCTCTTCAAGTCCTGACAAATCCTTTCCTTTAGGTTCATGAAATGTTGGAGACAGCATCCTGCAGCTGAAAAGGCAGAAAGGCAGCCTTTAGCACAAGAAATTTTAGCATTGGCTCATATGTTGCAATAGAAAGATTATCTCACTCAGAGATGAAAGTATTGGCAGACAGGTATTTACCTGAACTCAAACAGGTTCATCTGTTCACCAGATACTCAGTTTTGTATAAAGGGAAGCTCAGTTGAAGTAACACACCAGCCACACTCCACCTGCTACTTCAGCAGAAACCAACTCCTGCATGAAAAACTTGGATGAGCACGTTTCAAAAGCTTAAAGAAAATTTATTCTGGATTAAAATTATCAACTGATTTCCCTCTTGGCCTTCCTGGGAATTGAACCTGTCTACACAATTAAGCTGTATAAAGATTTTCTCTGAAGCTATAAAAGCCTTTTATTTATAACAGCATCTCATCATATTAAACACCCTGCTCCAATCTATTACAAGTTGAAGGGATGACAAATACTACAGTGTAAACTGAATACACTCAGCACATTAAGCATCTAAAGCACTGCAAAATTTTCCTTATCAATTTCCACCTTAATTAAGAGCAATCTTCTCTTGAACTGACTACTCTGTACAAACCCAGTGACACACTGCCAGCAGGGAATGAATATATGAACTGTGTGGGTCTTTTAAGGCACATCTTAAAGGTTTCTTAATCTGACCAACTATTGACTTAAGTTTAGCTACGATAAATAAGTAATTTTTGTGCTCTTTGTATTATCTGAAATCTACAGTAGCAGTTGTAGACAGGACTAGGTAGTAACATGTTAGTAAAACCAGACCTAACTGCAAAACGAAAATTTTAAAACAAAAATGTGCAGCTCAGAAATTACATGCTGCTGCAATATCATCTTGGTATACATACTTAGAGCCTGACACCTTGCCTTAGGAACCCCAGAGCTGTAGGCTCATGCATCTTACCAAAAATAACTGGGGCAGTGCTGAAATATACCCTAAATCTAAGAAGCTGCAGAGAGAATTGCAAATATAACCCACCCAGATGGCACAATGTTATCAAAGTTTAACATGTCAATCTGCTCATTTAATTAAAGCCCTTTCATCTCCATGGTTAATGGCAGGTCTGTACAGCTGAAATGGCACCAGAACAGATGTTAGCAAATTTGTCAAAGCTGCAAGATGATTGCTCTGGCTTTAGTGTCTTTTGGAGGACAACTCTATTTACATTCCTACTGATCTCTCATGTCAAATCTGGTAAATATTACCTCTCCTTTGGCTGCTCTACAGGAAGGCGTAAGCCAAGTTTCTTGGTGAAAGTCATCTGCTTTGAGAAAATACCATATGATTACAGGCAGCCTTTTTTAACATTTCAGGGGGAAAACCTTTAATGATGGACAGCGTGCCTTAATTTGAAATAGACCTTTCTCCATATTGTCTTTTGTCTTATCTGCTCAGGATTCCCTTGAAAATCCACACTTGTGAGTTAAGACAGGAAAAATGTACTTGGAGAAGAGCTTGGCCACTCAAGAGAAGTCCTGTACAAGGGAATCCAAGTATCATAATCCACATTTTGGTGGCATCAAGAGTGCCCAGGGCAAAGTTAAATCTGCAGGTGCACAGAAGAGTCTCTCCATGCATCCTGGAATCCAACCAGAGGTACAACCCATGAGTGGTCAACCTGTACTGTGCAGAGCACATCTGGACAAGGGAGGGCAGAGGAGCCAGCAGGCCTTTGCCCCAGGCACTGAACCCATTAATGAAACAGTTTTAAATGCTTGCATTACAGAAAGCAATCCAGTTACCAGCAAAGGCAAAGTAATTGCCTGCAATGTCAAAGGGGCACACAGCTGTTTTGAGCAAATGTGACCCTACACTCTGTTTATGGAGCAGGTAATCTGAATTATGTAAGAAAATAGTACATTTTGATGAGGTAATGGTTTCTTTTCCAGTTATGCAAGTTGCACTTCTAAAGGCTAAAATATGTAATGTATCACAGTGAACAGTTTGATCTCAAAAGACTGCTGAAAGAGCCAGAGGCACACAGGAATGCTGCAGGGTCAGCCACACAATGGAGAAGGGCAAAGGGCTTTCAAAAAAACAGCAAGCACTGTCAATGAAGGCACCGTGCAGGAGTACAATCCTCTCCTACCAAAGATCTGCCTCTCTGAACAAAATACACTCCAAGCTGAGTAAGCAAGTTTTCTCATTTTTGTGATTCTATGCAAACGCCCTTCGACTCAAAGATGCTCCAAGACAATGAGAACAATTATAGTTTATGAAAGTAATATTAACATAGATATTCCCTGTCTTCCACAAGAACTACTCAGAGTTTTTCAAGCGCAGTTACCATCACTTCAGTTTATCAATATGCAAATTAGAGCAATTAGTCAGTAAGTGGCTCACTTGATCAAGTGCATATTAAAAGATAATGAGAGGTTGAAAAACAACCTGGGTCCATGCTAAGGTGATTTACAAGCTATAAATATAAAGTTATGCTTTATAGCACAAGGGAAGGTGCAAAAAGAAGAGGATCAAAACCACAAAAGGAACTTCACTATCTTTCAACATAACTGATCCTGCAAAACTCATCTATAAAATTACTGCACAACTTTTCCTTTTCCTTTTACACCTTCCTGAGACCATACTTAGCTGGAAACCAGCAAATACCAAATCATTTGACATTATTTAAGCGTGACTTACACAGAACTACAAAATGAGCAGCCTCCTTTTGAAGGTTCTCTCAGACTTGGGTTTCAAGACACTGCTTGTCATCAGAGCTGCCTTGGCTCCGTCCCAGCCCCCCTCCCTTCAGCAAGTAGAGCCTGCCATGCCCACAAGATAAGGAGAGAGGATATGACCTAGTAGTTCATACAAGGAACACATCGTGGACATGTTCAGGAGCTAGAAGGGATTTCATTTCAGCCCAAGGAAATGTTTCATCTTGAGGGAGCCTGGAGATGAGCTGTGTGCACAAGGCAGGTGGATTAAAATGCAAAAGAGCAGAACTAAAAGGCTGGTCTAGCCATGCTCTGCCACCACAAGGGAGCAATTCAGAGCTGGGGATCCACAAATCACACGTTACTCTGCCATCATGGATCCTCTAGTTGTGCCCCACAAGCACAGGTTGTTTGGGGGTTTTTTTCTGCTCAAAGGTAATGTCCTAAGGGCCAATGTGAAGGGAATGAACATGTAGTTAGTTCCGCAGTGAATTAGGGACTGGCTGTTTGTGCATAATTTCACCAGCAGTTCTTTATTAAGCACTTATTCTTAGTTACTTTACGACAAAATCCCACTGTGCTCTGCTCTTAGAGAAGATGAAGTACCTCTCTGCAGAAGAACAGGAGGTAATGCTAAAATGTCCACATCTCTCTAAGAAAGTGGGTAAATTATTCCTTCAATCTTACTGAATGCATCTGTGTACTTCTGCCTCAGAAAACTGAGACCCTGTGCAATCACTTATTTCTACTTGCTTCTTAGCATAAATGGGTATAAATGTTTCATGAACCATAAATGTTTCAAGAAAAAGATAAATGGTGAGCAATTACAAATGTAATCTTGCTCCATTTTAATGTGGCATCTATTTGCACTTTGGGCAGATGGAGCATCTGAAGCTATTCATTTGTATAGTGGTATGGTTAGTACCATGGGTATTGGGTAGTAAGAACCCAGCTTTGCTCCCTGTACAGTCTGTTGTTTCAAAAATATTTTAAAGCTATTATTTGTTTGCTAATTTAATAATAAAGATAATTCTAAGTGGATGTGTGTGCCCTGTTGTCCCAACTTTGATCAAGAGACAACCATCTAAACCAAAGTCTGTTCACAGAGAAATTACCCTTGCAGGGAAATAGCTGAGCAGCAGTTTCTTTGGATAATGTACAATAACTGGGGATAATCAAGGAAGATGTGAGTGTAGGGAAGCACATTACAGCATACACAGCCCTCCTCAAATGCAGCTGTAAGTAAAATGAACTGGAATTATTATTGCCTTGTTTTGATCTTGTAGACCTACTGCTATAAAAATCACCTATATCTTCCTCAAAACTCCTGGGCCAGCTCTGCAGTTACCAAGAATCTCAAGTGTCACCTGCTTTATGCTAGACAAGGGCAGGCATACATTCAAAGGCTTGATGTCCATTTGTTTGGATTTGGTTTTTTACTACTTCAGTGGGTATTAACTAATTTATATTACTAAGGGTTTTTTTTTTTTCTTAATTGGGAACTCAATCAAACACTTTCTTTAACTCTGGGAAAAAGATTTCCAATAAGGGTTTTAGAAAGCTCAAGTTGACCTAATTTTCTTTAAGGGAGAAAAAAAAAAAAAAGAAAAGTCAATACAGGACAGGACAGAATAACCTCTCAGGGACATCCTGTTTTACTTCTCAGAACTAATAGGCACATCCCCACACCACTGAAAGAAGTCAGGACACTTTCCCTACATTTTTTCTTTCTCTGGTACACATGCTCTGGAGGAGTAAGACATCTGCTGAACTTTGGAGTTTAGAGACTGCCCAGCTGTACAGTGATCTGATTATGCAGTCAACTCCTTTGGGAGCCAGCAGGCTACTGAATTATCAGGATATATATATACATATATATATATATATATCTGTGTGTGTATGCTGCAATGTGAATGTGCAGAGACAATCTCAACTGCCATGTACTACATCATTTCCATTAAAAATAATGTCTGGTATGATTAAAAAAACCCACTGCAATAAAACTTAGCTGTTCACAATTTCTACTGTCACTTATACTTCCTTTTCTTCTAATTTAGCCATTGAAGCTTGGCTGAGGCAGCCTGTTCCCTTACAGCATGCTGTTGGCACACTTGGGTTGTACCTGCTGGTCACAAGAAATCCCCAACTGTGGGACTTTTGAAAGGCCTATAGAGATATTTTTATGACACTGCCCTTCCAATCTAAGCAGTAAAGCCTTCAGGGAAAAAAAAATAATAATATTGCTGGCAGAACAAATAAAAAAAAATCTAAAAACTTGCAATGGGAGGGAGAGCATGGAAAATAGTTAAGGAAGTGATGTCAAGTCACTTAGGATTTGATGGAAGATGTATTACTTTCACAGATGCAATTTTTTGATAGTTTGAATTCCAAGATTCAGCAATTTTACTGGAAAGAATTTGTAACAAGTCGTGGGAACTGCTGGATTTGCAGCAATCAAACACAGGCATGGGAAAAGATGTTATGCTGTGCAGTATCAGGGAGATAAAGGTATGGTGCTAATCGAGTCTTACTAATATTAGGCTTCAAATAAAAATCTTTTGCAAAATCTTCAGCAAATGGAAGATAGATGAGAAAAAAAGTCACCTCCTTCCCTCTTTGGAGAGTTGTATGTGCCTAAAAAAAAATACTTGTGTCAACTACCCATCATAATCCATAACTCAATTTGTTTATTATTTCTTTTTAATTCAAAGCAGCTTAAGTTCCCGATTTTCCCACTACACTTATGCTACAGGAAAGTTACAACTCTTGAGATCTGAGCATTTGCTGTTAATGGTTTAAATCAAACTTAGTGGCAGCTATTGATCACTCAGAACTACCACCATTACAGTTTAACTGCAACTTACAATATTTCTTACAGCAATACAAAATATTATTTTTCAACTGAGAAAAGTTTAATTTTTTTTTTTTGTTACTCAGTTAAGTAATGAGATACAATATTTGGACTTTACCTGCTGACTGAAAGTACAGCAAAACATAAGGTGCAATCTAGCATCCTAAAATGCCTATGCTAACTTCCAAAATACTGCAGAAGGACAACAGTAGCAGCAGGGAGCAGAAGATGGCACAGCTTCTTGAATCAGCTAAAAAAGAAGAGTATTATTATGCTAAGCTCTCAGAAAAGTGTATCCTGGTGGGCCAACGTAGAGAAAAGCAGTGATCAGCCAAAGTCTCCCAAGAAAGAGAAGGAACAATAGGAGAGAGCCCTAGTTTTCACATGCATATGCAATAATCCCTTGTGATGTACAAATGTCTGATTAGCTGAAATGACAGCAAGCTGTGAGCCCTCCAGCTGGTATTTGTGACTGAAGTTTAATGAACCAGTGCTGAATCAAAAAACAAGAGTCAGAGAAACAACAAAAACTTAATATAAAAATAGAGAAAGAAAAATCAAATTAAGTGTAGTTGCAATTTCCAAATGACTAGGTCATGATGAGTAGGAAATTAGATTAATATGTGGTTGTGCAAAAGTTAAGGAGTAGAACTTCTCTTCCCACACTTGAAGGGGAAAAAAACGAAACTGTAAAGATTTTTCCAGGTCAGGGTTTGTTTAGAGTTAGTAGGATTAAAGGTTGAAGGCTTATGGGAAAAAATGTGCCTCCAAGTGGATAACTTCCCCTTTTCTTGGGTCACTTTAGTATGGCCTGCCATGGTTTCATCTATGACAACTGCAGAGCTGAAGCAGTTCTAGGAATTGACAGGCCAGAGGGCAGAGCCTAGCACTGTCCCTGATCTGTTCTGCATCTTCACTGACTTGGAGAAAATACTACATTTATTGCATACACAAGAAGAGGTACTCAGGTTTTTGGTGACTGACTTTTCAATCTCAAGCTCTGCAATGCCATCACAAATAGAGAACTATGCAACTACACTGGAGCAGCCAGCTACTTTCTCAGCAGAGATTTCCAGATGACTTACCCCCCTACCCCACCCCGATTTCCCTGTGTAAGAGTCACGTGTGTCAAGGGTGGTCAGCCAGCTGCTGTGAGGGGAAAAAAAAAAAGCACTGACTTGGAAACCAAGATCATCTTGTCCTGAGGGAACTTAGCATAGCAACTCCATAAAAGTAATTGCTACCAACTCAACCTCCTGGACATGGGGAAGGCATTACTCCTCTTCAAAACTCCCTTTTACACTCATATCTTAATTAGAACAAGGTTTACAGAGGCTGCGTTATAAAGCACAAACTCTTTCCATGTCAGAGAACTGTATTTTTGGTTTTGTTGTTTTTACCTACAAAAGGAAGGAGGCCAGCCCTACACAGAGATTGTTCAGTAGCATCTGCTCCTTGAAACAATTCAAGCATCCCAAGCAGACAACACTCGGGAACCTCTGTGACCTCAAATGAAATTTCCAAGTACCATGGCCAAAATAAGAAGTGTTACAGATCACAGGGGAAATACTCCTCAACGCATTAAGCACTGAATACTCTGTCCCCAGGGATTCCTTGCTTAAAAGCCTGGGCTGTCCTGCTGGGAACTCGCACTGCATTCACGAGGTCAGAGCCCAGGCACTGCTGGTAATACTAAGCTGTAACATCTGATCCGGTCAGCATGACAAAAATATCCCTTCTTCCCAAAATGCAGTGAAGAGGAAGCACAGCAGTCAAAGCTGCACACACTCCTTTTCCCTGACCTCCATGGCAGACATGCATGCACACAGCTGCAGCAGTTCCCAGAGGGAGTAAAAGGAGAGTGCTGGCTGTGGCATTTCCCAGACAGCTCAGAGGCATTCATGGTATTATTACCCAGAAACTGGTTTCCTTCTCAGCCCAGGGATGACCCATGCATCTCAGCTTAGGCTGTATGAGCTACACAAGTGTGTGGCATTCATCTACAGGGAGCCTTCTGCAAGATGCAGACACATTACAGTTTGTCAGGAAGATTCTGCAGGTCTTCGGGGACTTGTGGGTCTTAAAAAGCCATTTGGTGACTGGGTATGAGCCAATCTTGGTCATGAAGACACAGCTAAACCTTGATTACTCACTTCTAACAAAGTCTGGTCCTTGTGTAATACTCTTCATAATACAAATTTACCTGCATTTTCCAGCACTCAAATAACCAAAGGTGGATGTGCACTGTCTGAAGCTCCACTGCCAATACAATTTGTGCTTTTAAAGTTTCATTGTATTACCTTTACTTTATCACAGGGAAGAATAAAGTCCCTGTAGTACTGAAGCTCTTTGTGTATAAAGTTACTTTTGCATCTGAGTAAAATATGAAAGGGTTTCCTCAAAAAATCCCCCAAACCCACTGTTAATTCCTCCCAACAGGTGGATGGATACTGTGAAAATGACTTGGTTGATGTCCAACAGCAGCTCATGGAAAAAATTATTCAATTACTTTTTGTGTTAAACCACAACATGGTGGTTAGACAGAATGCATTATACAGAGAGCAATTCCATAGATCTTCCAGAATTAGCCAAGATTCCTAGATACTGCACACAGTGAGGTATTTTGCTGTTCATGGGCAGCCTTCAAAAAAGACTGAGTTTGTCCTGTGCAAGAAGTAGAGCATTATTTCTTGGTGGGATAAATGTGTGCTGATCACCAATATCAGCATTTGGAACCATGTGTCATGCACACGAGAATTATTAAGTAGTGTCCAAACCAGACTGGTTTTTTTATCACACATTTCACTTCAAGAGAAAATGCAGCATGCAAATGGCAAGGGGAGCTCAAGCAAGAGGGAAAGACCAAGGTTGAGAGAGGAACACAAAGGCCTGAGCAAAAGGCAAGCAATATGACAACAGAGAAGCTGCATCATGACATACATGGTCATCCTAACATAATAAAGCCCCTTGGTAAATTTACTGTGCTCAGTGTACCCCCAAAAACTGCCTCTACTCTGCCATCACTAGGAAACTCAGGAGAGACTCTGCACTAGTGAGGATTTCTATTGACTTGCTCCTGACTGGAAAACTGCTTTACTGACTGTACAGTTAGAAGATGCTGTGCCTTCAAGGAATCCCTCCCATTTGCTGGCAGGGTAAAGCATCCAGCCCTGAAGTGAATTACCCTGCTGAGTCCATAAAGCTCCAAGAGTCTCCAAGAACTGTGGCTCTGCCACTGAGGAGCACTGTGCTTGTACTCCCTGTTTTATCCAGGCATCACACAGATCCCTTCCCAGCTCCATTTGTCCACCCCAGCGGAGGCCACCACAGACTGCTGCAGACTGCATTCCTCAGCTCCCAGACTGTGCTGTTTGTTTTTCATCAGAAGCAGCAGCCTAAAGCAATGGAAACTGTGGGAATTAGCTGCAGTGTGTCAAAACACCATTTACAGTACTTCAGTGTTCAGGCCCCTCAGACAATATAAATTCCTCCCATATGGATGCCTGTCACTAGCTAGCCCCAGCTGGGGCACAGCACAAACCCAAAAGGATCCCTGGAAGCACTGAAGCCGTGTGAGCAGGCTATCCCCCTGAATGCAAATGGGAATTAGCTCTCTTTCCAAGAAAGGGTAAGTCAGAGTAGAAAGGAGGAAGCTGCTGTGATGCCGTAGGATCAAAATAAACATCAAGCAATTATAATGGTGCAAAAAAACAAATTGTGTGTGCATCTCCTTTGCCTTATCCCTGTGCAGTAGAACTTCTGTTCTGCTACCCATGGTATCAAAAATCTGCTGTAAAAGCAGTCACCAAGATACAAATGCTCCCCTAGGAAAGTTAGGTGCAGCTGTATGGAGAAGCTTATTTCTGCATCTCTTCCCTTCTCTGTGTCCTCCCTCCAGCATATATCCACAGACAGCAATGTAATAACATCCCCTTCATCTCCTCATTGCTGAAAAGAGGAAGCTCCCTCAGTTTCTTCTGTCACTGCTCCAGCCATCTCCCTGACAATTTAGCACATCAGGGTCTTCCATTTACTGGAGAGCCCAGACTGGACCAGGCACCCTCACCTGCTCATAACACAGCTGGCCTCCCTGGCCCTAGAATGTCCAGCTGATGCCTGCTGGGTTGCTTGCCCACCAGGCCAGCATTCCTTGACAGAAATCTGGGCAAAAGCTTCTCTACTACAAGAAGAATTCTGGATATAAGTGCAGAGTTTGTGTGAAATCCCTAACTCTCAGAACATCCTGAAAAAGAGGTATTGTATATAATGTTTCCTTTCATTAGCTTCCTGTGGCCAGGATGCCAGTAGGATGTGGTCTGGGAAAGGGGAGATGGATTTGTTCATGCAGACAACAGCTGCCAAGTCAAGTGAGAAGTGCAGAGCCCCACAGAAACTCCAGCAGAACGAGTGATGCCTATGCAGACTCCAAGCTGTGCTCACTCAGGCAGCACCAGCCAGGCTGGTTGTGCATGAGTTTCTAGGAGATTTTTTTTGTGTTGTGTAATATTGAATAAATGTTTTTAAAGCTACAGTGACTTAGTTGAAATCCCTTTGCACCAGAGGAAAGGCAGGAATTTCCATCTAAATGTTGGTGTACAGTTCATGTCAGCAGCCCTCAGTGGTATTAATTCAATTTCAAAAAGCAATGGGAGAACACTCAGAGCACTGCCCACTGCGGAATTAATGCAGAAGAATTCAGGGAGGTTGTCTGACCTTAAAAAATGTAGTGACACACTAAATTACCCACATTTCTGCTACTTTTTGCCACATAATGCCATGCTATTTCTGATTCCTAAAAATACTACAGATTTTTAGAATTTATTGCTATTTAGCAATGCTCCAGGTTTTCCTGCTACTTCAGGATGCAGCAAAAGTGCACACTGATCTTGTGACCTTTTCCCAAAACCATTTCATTGTATTGCATCTCTTCATGTCTGCCTTGCACCAGGTGGCATAACAAGAACATTGTAGGCCCAGAATAATTTAAAGTTTTCAAAATTAATGCCAATGAATGTCAGCACTTCTTCCTAGTCTTTTTAACATCCTTCACAAGCAGCTTCAATAGAGGGAAGAGGATCTAGTCTCAGACCACTGGCATCCAGGGTTAGGCAACTCCAGGTTGCTAATATCTGGTCATCCTAAATAGAAAATAAGAGAGTGGCCAAAAAAAATTGTGGAGGAAAAAAAAAATCCTGGCAAGTGACAATTAAAAGTGGTCTGAGACTTGAAAAGACAAACTACGTTCCCCTTCAACTTCTACATTATCTCAAACACAGGCATCAAGATGTATAAATCAGTATTTTCTCATCCAAATTTTTCAGAAACAAGAAATAAGGCACTATTTTTCTTAATTGCTCATCCAGGAAATGCAGATCAACAGAACCTCTTGGGCTACAGTGGGCAAAGTAACAGAAAACAAATAGAACAAGTTTCAAATCCTTTCCCTCTCCACTGAGAGCAGTAGCAGAAGAAGGGTAACAGGCACTACAAAAATATGTTTTTAAAATTTCCATTAGCCTTTCTCTGAAAGTACGTCATTTTTTGTGGCCATGACTTGACTTTACAAAACGTACAGTAGTGAAATAAGTGATTTTTAATCACATACCAGCATTTTCACTAAAAACCTTATTAGAAGAACTCCATCAGTGAGGGACTCAGAAATGCAGTGGACTGGGCTGATTAGTTATAGTAAGTAGCAAATTGTGGTATTTGAATCATCTTTCACATTCCA
Organism: Turdus rufiventris; assembly: GCA_013186435.1. Classification (NCBI taxonomy): domain Eukaryota; kingdom Metazoa; phylum Chordata; class Aves; order Passeriformes; family Turdidae; genus Turdus; species Turdus rufiventris. The sequence continues at coordinate 6,045,957 of PYHW01010582.1, read as the reverse complement.
GTGCGTGCATATTTTGATGTCTTTAGAAATGTGTGTGAACTACTTCTGTCCTCACACACCACAGGAAATATGAGCCCTGCACACAAATCAGAAGATATAACACTATCAACACAGATGGACAGTTTTATCTTTGCCCCTCTTAAATTCAAGTTATTAACTGCCAATCTCTTCAGACACTAAATGAACAGCTGATGCTCTGGAGACATTTTAATAGCCTAAAAGAATAACCATTTCTCTAAACAGGAATTAAGGGGAGTCTGACTTACCATTTATTTCCCAAGCTTCCTGGCTTCACTGTTTTCTTAAACAGAGTAAGTTCAACTAATTGAAATAGCAGACCCATGACAGTGTTGTCTCCCCATTATTGAGAATTTTAACTGATACTGTTTCAGTCCCTGATGCTTCAAGAATAGAAGAAAAATTGTATTTTCAACATGTTCAGTACATTTTTGGAAGTAGAAAGCAAACCATTTCACACTGGGAGTTTTATAGATAATTCAGTCTTCCATCTTGGCTTGCTCTGTGTTGATTCTGAGTTCTCCATTACCTCCCAAGTTTTAGGTCCTGGACTTCCAATTACAAGAGTGGGCTTTTCCTGGCTTTTGCAATTTCCTTGCCCATTCCATGCTGACCTCCTCAAACTGCTTTTTCCACCAGATTTATTAACTCTGTTCTAATTGTCTTTCAGTCTCCAACTGGTGCCTGGAGTGCTCTCTGTCTGCTCAGGGGTTTCTGGTCTTCACAGCATGCAGGCTTCCCAAGTAGGAAAGACTCAGTTAACACCACATCCACCTATCCCTAACAGGGATCCATAAAAACCTAAGCATAACAATGATAACCCTGAAGCATTCCCAAGAACATACCTCCCTGGGACATACTGCCAGAAGGACAATTTCATCCTCCTGTGCTGTATGCAGTCTATCAGTATGTAAGATGTCTTAGCAGTTAGAAATAGCACCCAGAGCACAAATAGTTGCACCCAGAGCCCAAACCTTCTTGCTCTCTGCAGAAACCTGCCAGATGTCATAATCCCAGCCTTAAAATTGCCTGTGCTTACAGTTTTGAGCCCAGTGTGGAGCCTCTTCAAGCCACTGCTTGGTTGTGCACTCAGCTATTTACAACAGTACCTTAAAGTCAGCACAGGAAGGGGAAAAGGCAGTGAATAAGTGTCTCTGAAGGCTATTTCTCTCTTATTTAATAAATCTTTAATAAACCCTTTAATAGATACTTTTAGCTCTTTTATTATAAATCTCTTAATGAGTAAGTCTGGAAGAACAAGGCTCAGCAGACTGGAAAATCCCAGCTTACCTCTTGTTTTCCTCTCTTCCACACCTTATGGCAAATCCTTTATTGTTCAGGGTACCTAATGCCCTAACTGGTGCTAAGGCTTCCCTATTCATGATACACAAATCTTGCGGACTTCCACACAGTGTTCATATCCCAGTATCCTGGGGCACAATTCATGCTTCACATGCAGCCAGGCTGAAGCAAAGTAGCATGCCAGAAAGGAAAGGCTTGTTCCCTGCGTGCTACTAGCAGGGAAAATACTTAGGGATCATACCATTTAATTCCAGGCTTACAACAGGCTTAGCATACCACTGCTATAAGGCAGCAAAAAAGTTATGACTTACAGACAGAAAAAGTGCTTTTATTTACCAATTTATCCCTGCCTTAGTCTGGTGACACACAATGATCTTCAAGTTTAATAGAACTGAGTTTTTAAGTATGAATAGAGGCAGCACAGATCCCTTCTCCAAGTGTGGGTACACAGCAGCCACCCTGCCAAAAGTGCACTGAGAACTCACAATTTCACATACTGGGAGCCCCTGTTCCTTCATGTGTGACAAATACCACACAGCTCCAACAAGTATTTCAGTGGTTTTGATAACACACTTCATGGCATGCACAATACTCCATGAAATTGTCTTTAAAACTGGATGCACATTCATATACAAATCTTAATGGCTTCCAAGGATCAATTCCAGACAGTTAGGAAAAGGCACTTGCAGGATATGTGCCTTATTTTTCCCTCTGAGTCCGAGTCTTTCACTGAATAGAATTAATAAACATGATAGGATAAAATCCCTCAGAAATCTTAGTACTCAGGAGAAAAAATGTATTAATAAATCACATTACAAAATCCCATTCACATTTATCGTCTTAATAATGCAGTATAAACTGGGGTTACCTATACCGCATAAAAGCTTTTTACTGGTGTGCTTTTACTTTATCAATAAAAAATTGATGGTCTAAGTCTTGTTTTGCTCATGTGTCTGCAATACCAGTCATGCAGACATTCAAGTTCCTGACTGTAGCACAAAACTATTATCTGCAGGTATATCAAATACCCCATGAATGCAACTTGGCTCACAGTCAACAGACAATAAAACCTACAAGAAATTAACTTTCCAGCTACTAATGCTAGTTGAATTTCTCATTTATTTACTTTCTGAGTTAATGTAAAACCTCTAAATGGCCTTCAAAAATATCAGCTTTGGGGAACACAAGTGTCCATCTGGCACCACAGTTTGCAGATACGAACTTTCTTTCCTAGAAATCAAAATATTTTTTCATAAACCTAAACTCCTTTAGGAAAAGCTCCTGTACTACAGAATTACTATTTCCATTTGTCATGAAAAATTTGTCTTGGAACACATCAACCTAACATTTATATGGCCGTGAAGAAAAATATATTCTCCCATGCCACATTCCTACTCCCAGAAAAAAAAAATGCCTGCTTGGGAGAAATGACAGGCAGGCAGTTACAAGGACCCAAAAATCAGATAATGGCCTAATAACTATGATGCTATGAAGAATATATTGGAAGTGGAGGTTTTTTCAACTGCTGTCATACATTTTTGCAGGTTAAATAACTGGGCTAATAATTATTTAGAAAGACAAGCCATTTGCTACAGTGCAGCAAATGAATACCCATCCAGGTTGGATGCACACTCCAGACCCACTCTTTTATATGTCAGCAGAAACAGCAATGTCCCTCTGTTTATAAACTCTAGGGACTTCCTAACAGCTGGAACTCAAACCAGTACAATTTTTACTTTCTGGGTTTAGAATTCCTTTTAAATTCACTACTTTCGAGACTTAAAATCAATAAATGACACACTCATGGCTCTCAAGCATGTTCTGACCCCCAAGATAAACGTGTCACACTACATCCACAACCATTAACAAGCAAGGAACAACAAGGTCCAAGCAAGATTTGGAACAGGATGACCACATGAAGTAGGAGGAATAAAAAATAGGACTAGGAATTTTTTTTACACTTATCTGGCCAACACTATTTCACTCCAGCAAACATCCATTCCTGAAAGAGCAATGTGCTTGGCTTTTGCTTCCTATCAGCCTGTGCAATCTGAAATGGGACATGTGCTCCCAGCACAGCTGCAGAAAGGCTACTCAGCATCACAAGGCAGCAGTGTTTGCCCAACACGAGTGAGCTAAGGGGAGCTCGACAGTCTCCAGAACAGGAGAGATTAAGAACACAAGTGGGTAGCTGCTTGACAGTAAGTTTCAGTTTAAGCGAGATTCACTGCAATCCCACACTTTGTGTGAGAAGAGTTGAGCACCCCAATCACCACTGGGGATGGTTTGGTTACAGTGATGTTCCCAGCAAAAATTAAGAGGAATTCGGCCCAAGACAAAGAGGTGGCCCCAGGAGCAGGGGGCACTGATAGATGGCAGTCAAAAGGCAGCGGATGAAGTGCAGTGCTCCCAGCTCCTGCTGGATGTCAGCAAGAGCACAGCCTCCCTGCTAGTGAGGCTGCAGAGGGCAGCCATTGTATTGAACCACATGTTTTATGCATTTAGTATCCAACAGCAGTAATTTAAAGGTCCAAAGGCATGCTTCCAGGATGCATATTTCACCAACTAAGTGTTGGCTCCAACATTCATGAGTTCAGAGAACAAAAGCATATATATCTGTTAGAGATTTTTTTTACCAATTTTTTTCCCCAAACTTTGTGCAGTCTTGTTTCCCAGGCAGTGCAGATTGAGAAGGAGGAAGATCTTGAAGCCTTCCCTTTAACTTAGACTTTATTCACCCAGACACTTCCCCAGCTGAAACTGTCTTCACTTGGCTCAGAAAGCAGCTTCTGAAGTTGACCAAGATCTAAAGAGTACTGTACAAACTCAGGGTGGTATCATAATTTATTCCCAGTGCTTGCCAGAAGCTAGGCATGCTCCCAGGTTTTCTTCCCTCTGATCCCCAAAACAAATCCACTGAAAAGCATCCAGGACTTTTTAGACACCAGGTTGATGCTAAACTGCCTGCCATTCTTGGAAACACCTTTGCCTGCAGTCTCCCAGTTACTCCCATCAGTAATGAAGTGGATCTAATCACTCTGCCATGACTCGTTGAGCTGATAGGCTGCATTAGCCAGAGAGTACTGAAAGCAGCTGTTTATTTTAGTGCTATTTGAGGTCATTAAGTGGCTACACTACTAAATCATCTGGGAGGGGGGGAAAAAAATAGACTCAGCTCAGAATGGGAAGCATTAGTACATGAATGCCCTTTTCCTTCTGCTTCCCGCCATTAAAGGAACACAAAGTTCATCTTTGGCTGAGCCTCATGGGACATACTGATATGATTTCATAATATGCAGAACACTGTCAAATATGCTGGCTGGTTAGATACAGGATAGGACAAAAATTATCTGTATTTCCTTATCAGCCCCGCCAAAATTCTGCAATATCAAGGGAAAACATGCAATCACCCTCCTCAGCACCATCAAACCCCCAAAATAAAATTCATCCAATGCCAGAATCTTGTTGAATTCTAGGTACAAGCAAAAAATGTCAAGAACAGCTACACACTGTCTTTGAAGTGGCATTTCTATAACTGACAAAAGCTTTTAAAGATGATACCATTCTTGCTTGCTCACTTTAAAATGTATTTTTCTATATAATGACAACTATGTAAAAGTTCATCTTTTAGGGGGAAAAAATCCTTTGTATAAAATAAATCCAACACTATAAACCACTACATACAACACTGAATTGTTGGGTGTGTATTCATTAAAGGCAAAAGAGCTTCCCAAGAGGATGCCTGCACAGAGGACAGGGGAAGGAGTGAAAGAGTTGTGATGTTGCACTGCTTGTTTGAAGTTTCTGAAAACAATCACTCTGTAGATGGATTTTATCTATAGTAGGCATAAATTCTGACCTCAGAAAGGACAAAGTGTTTTTAAACATATAATTACGTTTATAAATAAACAATACTAAGTATACATCCTTCTATTTATACACACACATCCCTTCTGCTGAATATAAACATATCCCATAGATACTTTCCTTATTAAAATTGTGTTGCTTATTGCTGAAACAGGACCTGATCTTTGCAAACTTTGTTCTAAGTAAATTCAAGAGAAAGTTCCTAGCCAGCAAAAGTGAAATCCTAGATACTGTTCTTATTTAAAGGTCAACACATTTCACAGGTAACTCAACCACAGAGTCGTCTTCTTTTCTTTTTATTATAATAAATTACAGATAAGGAACATCTTAGAAAGGGCATGGTTGTGTGGGTTTCTTTTTTCATGGAGTTCTATAATGCAGTAAGCTACACAAAGAACAACAGACTAGCTTCCAATGTTATTGTTTGATTTTCCACTTAAAAACATACTCTCAGAGCTGTGGTATATCTTATTACATATAAGGCTTTTGGATGCAATCTGGGAATCTGGAACAGACTTCCTCACCACATGCTGTTTCTCAAGTCCTTGAAAAGCTTTTACCCCCCAGAAAATTAATGGGGAAATGGGGGAGAGAAGATGTTTAAACATAGCTGTTACAGCAAAATTAAGATTTGATACTAATTAGTTTTCAACCTAAAATCCTCTTTCCCATTTCAATGTATTATAGTATTTTCCATAATATCCTGTCATAATTGGGCTGCTTCTTGTTTATATTAAGTTGCTGGGAACTTTGCCACTGGGATCAGGAGTCAGCTGTAATGCTGCAAAATTCTAAAGGGTGGTTTTCCAGGCAAAGGTCATTTCCAATCAATCCAAAAAAAGGGGACTGTAAGATTTTTGGAGTATTTGGGCAAATAATTACGGGAATCAGTGACCCAGTCACAAGTAGGATCAACACAAAAGCATTTTGTGTTGACAAATAAGTTGTCTCTCTACATTAATGAAACTGCATCTTTTATTTATAATGTTGTCTCAAGTAAATATTGAAATACTGGCAGCTAAACATAGGAACAAGCAGGCCAAATACTCTCCTGCAAGATGCTAAACCACAAAACAACTTCGTGACAGGATTCTGATTTGTTGCAAATTTTCCTTTCTGGGAAACATCATTATCATTATTATTATCATTATTATTATTATTGATCTTTGCAGTACTGATAAAAATGTAGATTCATCTCCACTGAGAAGTCAATTTTGCCAAAAATTTTCATGTATTTGATAGATGAGTTGTAGCAGCACAGACCAACACATCTGCAGCTTCTCAGATCGTAAATACTGACTTTCCAGAACAAGCCCTGATAAATCTGATGACTTACTACAAAACTACATGAAAAGAGAAGCAGTTCAAAAACCAGAAATAGTCATGCATGGCCTTCATGTTCATTCAAGTTCTGTTTTCATCCCTCTGCAACCTGAAGCAGGAGGCAACCGATTTCAGGTCATAAAATTACAATATTCTGAGTTGGAAGGGACCCACAGAAATCATCAAGTCCAACTCCTGGCCCTGCACAGAAGTCACACCATGTGCCTGAGAGCCTTGTCCAAACTCACCTTGAGCTCAGGCAGGCTTGAAGCTGTCACCACTTCCCAGGGGAGCCTGTTCCAGTGCCCATCCACCCTCTGGGTGAAGAGCCTTTTCCTCATATTCAACCTAAACCTGCATGGTGGGGGGAAGCCTACATTTACAGTTAACCTAGTTCACTCAAAAACTCAAGCCTAAATCCCACTGTATTTGAAAGAATTTGGCATAACTTAACCAGTTTGCTGAATATTCCAACCTTGTAAACCAGGATGGACTCCAATTGCACTTGGGATTATTTTTTTAATGCGGTGTGTTTCAATGTAAAAATTTCTCAAGAAGATTTAAAAGGCACCACAGAAGAACAGGCAAGAAGAACTATTTTAGTTTGCTCTGTAAATCTACTCTTAAATTTTAAACAGTCCTGGGCACTATAGCACACACTTTTTTTTTAAACACATGGCTTTATTTATATTGCAAGGATGTCAGAGAATAAGAACTCAAGCTGAGCTGAGGCACCAGAGGCTGAAACCTGATCCCAGCACCTCCAAAGAACTGTAATTTTCCCTCCAGCTCTACCATCTACTCTGCTTATTTTTAATTAAACTCTTGTAGTATGCTTGAAGTAGATTTCAATCCCATCCACCCTGCCAAAGACAGATCCAGGACTATCCCTCAGAGTGCACAGGGAAGAGGCAGCCCCAGATCATCTGACAAGTCCATGCCTGCATCCATGGATCTGCATGCTCTGCTCACTCCCCAGGCTGGGTATCTGGAGGGAAACACTCCCACTCCATGTGAGCCTTTTTGCTTTGGATTTTCTGTTACTTGTCTGTGCAATGGGGTCAGCCAGAGACAGGTCTGACTACAGAATCCTCCAGTTTTCCTGAGGCAGCATCAGTAGCCAGAACATTAAAGCATTATAACAAAACCAAAATCTACAAGAAGCCTCCTAAAAAACCTTTCCAAAAGATTATTAAATTCCTCATCTCAGGAATTATGTTTCTTTTCCTTACATCACATGGGTTAAATACTTGTTAGCACAGTATCTGTGCTACCATCTGAAACATTTACCCTAACCATTGAATATATAAATGTTTAATAGCGTAATGGGAAAAGAACAAAAATCAAAACAACTTCCGAGGTGCCCAGAGGCCATTTGGGGCCAGACTTCCAAGTATTCACAGAGCTACACAGACATTAAGGTCAAGTGTCACAACAAACAATTAACGTTCAGCAACCTTCAGTAACTGTGAGGGTAAACTTCCCTTTGAAAAGAAGAGTGAATCATTCTCTTCAACATAGGTTAGTTTTGAAATATAATTTTGAAAAATATTAATACAAGGTAGAACAATTTTTATTATTCAAAAATTTAATACACAGATATTCCAGAAGGAATTTTCTAAAATGGTTGCGCACACCAGGTATATTCTAGGTAAAGAATCTACATCCACATTCACAATTACAGGAATCCTGTGACTGCAGTGTGCATCACCACTCCTGTGCATACACAACTCTGTGCAAGATACTAACTTCTTCCAAGCACTAACAGAAAAAATATGGCAATATACGCCATGTTTCAGGACTGAGAATGGTATTCCTTATCCAATCACAAACACCATTCCAGATTTACCCTTCAGACTGCATGTGATTACTGTGACACCTCTGCATCTTGGCTTGCTAGCCTGCACCACACCAAGACAAGCTCAAGTGAGCAGGCCACTGCCAGATCCAGAATTAAGATGTGTTAGATCTGGGCAGAGGACCACAAACCCAAAAAACTTGGCATTTGTCAGGGACCTTGCTTCTGGAGATACTTAGCAGAACTGGCTGCTGCTTTGACATGGCTGGGAGCAGAGGAAGCATATCCCTCCAGGATTCTCCCAGAGAGACCTAGATGTAGAAAATCCTGTAAGACAGAGATGTAAAAAGTAAAGGTAAGGTTGTTTTTGGCACTCCGTTTCAGCATGAGCCAGTGTAGGTTCCATTCCCGTTGCTGGTCACTGGCCCAAAGCTATATGGCAATTATGAAGCAGTATTTGTGTTACAGTTTGGAAGCTTCTGCCTCTCCTGCAGACATCCTGAAAGCAGAGAAGAGGGGAGAGAGCTGTCCCTGGAGGCTGAGAGCAATTTCAGAAGTCAATCTGCTGAGCAGCAATGCAAGAAGGACAAGCCCACAAAGAAAACACTGCTTCTCAGGACATCTTGCAGATGGAAAAAAAAGTCTGCAATGTATTCTACCTCAGGTGAGCTTTCCTAACACCACGACTCTAATGCTCTTTTTCAAATCACTGAGAGCCATCAAGGACAAGGAGACAACTGTTCCTTAGAGAAAATACAGACTATCCCATTTTATCCAAACACAATGCAAGGGATAACCAAAATTTATGAAAACATAATGCAAAGACCAAGCATAATTTTTTATTTGACTACTGTTCACAATGCAAAGTATCTCCAGCACATAAACACATGCACAAATATTCAAAAATAGGTTTAATTAATTTAGCATCTATGTGCATGATTTTAAAGAATACACTTTAATACCATCTGATTCTGTAGTTTTGTTCTTAGTATCCTTTTTAATTCTTGTACTTACATTCCATTAACTACTTCCATCTGCTATATGGCTGAACTACCAGCACCTTCCAGAAGGTGGGCTTTCTCTGATTATCTTGATTTATTTTTTTCTTGTACATAGACATGGAGTGGGCTTTATAGCTGTTGTCTGCCAACACCTCTTGAAATTCAGGCTAGCAGCCAGACTGAGCTTTTTTTGAACCCTAGCTGTTCATCTCACCAAATGGTTACAGCAGCTCCTGCACTGCTTCAAATACTCTCCAATTTTCAAGTAACCCTGGACAACAAGGCACCTACAGTGTCATTAGCACAGTATCATTAAGTTATTATTTTTAGCTATAAAATAGCATAGAGAGCATTTAGGAGTACAAGTGCCTGCCAGAAACGCAATTGGAAAGCATTTTACAAATTAAATGAGCAGAACCTGAGCAGCCCACTGAAACAAACATATATTTACATATTAAAGCTTTTTGCTTGCATAAATCAGTAGGTTTTCAAATTTCAAAATAATCTGTAATTTCAATGCAAATTGAAGAAACTGTTTACATATTTATTTTCTCTTCCTGTAATACATATATTAAAGACAGATAGATATGCTATCAAGAGAGAGGGAAAACTGTCTATCCTCAAGTATGCAATCACCTACTGCCTTTTATAATCTGCCACCTTTGAGATTATACTAATGAAAAATTCTATTAAGCATTCACTGCCTTTGCTTTCTTGCTGGTTTTGCTTACAGGACCTGATACAACATTTTAAAGGAAAAAAACTCTCATTTTTTTGATTGCTTCATACTCTATGGCAACTTTTGAATGGGATGATTCACCTTGGTAAAATGCTGGCACAGCTGAGACACATTACTTTGACACAGCTCATAATATATGGAATCAATCCTTCCTGTCTTTCCAACATACAGCACCACAGTTTTATTTTAGCTACCAAAATATGTTTTCCTCTGTCAGCTGCACTCACAACTGAGAGTACAGAACAATAAAGTCAATACCAAAACTGTAGTCAGCATCCTACTTCGGTTCTGCAAGCTTTGTGAGTTATCATTTCCATTTACTAAATTTAATACATCTCTGGAGCTTCCCTACTGGGTTCCCGTAAAGATTATCCTTGCTCATGTTTCATTTCTGGACATAAAATAGTCACACAAGAAAGAACAATAATAATAAAGTCAAGAAACACTGAATGCTTTTCTGCTGAGAAACATGCAGTGAGGACATGATGGATAGATTAAAACTGAATTCCCAAGCCTGAAAGTCAAGGCTTGGCTCAATTCTTCCAAGTCATCATACAGACAACTGTGGGACTTCACATAATTTATTAGGAAGTTGATTATGTTGCTGGGATAAGTTTAAATTAATTACACCAAGGTCAAACTTTTCTTACTCACAATGAAGAAAATGAAGGATGACTTCACGTAGACACTGTAACTAAGACTAAACACAAAACTTTCACATTTAGAAGAGCATCTGTAGCTGAATGAGGTACATTCAGTGATCACTACAGCTACACACACCAGCAAATAGAGTTGAGGTGACCAAGTGTATCTGGTGACAGAATACCACATTCTTTGCTCACAAGACACAGAATGAATTAAATACACTTGATTATCCAATGCAGAAACAAATACAGAGCAGGAAAATATTGTTTGGCTCTTTCAAAGCTATTTCAACAGATTTAACTAATCACCAGCAGCACACTCAAGATTACTGCTGTGAAAAATACACAGAAATCCCTCCTCTTCTTCAAAACATTATCCTAGAGCACAATCCAGACAAATTAACAAACCTCACTAAGGACACACCATCCATTTTCCAAAAATGTTCAAAAGTTTTCAAGTAAAGAAGTGTACTCTACAAAAGTATGCCATCTATACAGCAGTACTTCTTGCCATGGGTTGCCAGTACTAGTGACAGGCACAAAAAGCACAAATTTTCAGACAAAGAACAGAGCAAGACACAGCTGTGACTATGTGTGAGGGTACCTACTCACCACACTCACCAGATGTCTGCACTGAAAATTGGGAGGAGCATCATTAACATGGGCTAAGGCTTAGAGCATCCCACAGAAAGCTGGCAATTGCAGCTTGGCTAGCAGCACCAGGAAAGGCTCAGTGTATGTACAAAAGCCTGCCCTGGGACAGCACAGCAGCAGGGTGACAAAAGGAGGAGCATTAAGAAGCCCTTGCTGAGGGTGGGAAGCTTTCCAGACAGAAAGGTCACCTGGGCAGAGCTGCCCTAAAACAGCTGCCCACGATGGCTGTGGCCACAGAACAGGAGGCTGCAGAGGGCAGCACTGCCATGCACTTGGCCTGCATTACCCATCCTGGTACAGCACAGGCAGTAAAAAATGAAACATTAACTTTATTAACTTCATGCCTGCATGGATCATAAAATTTCCTTGATTTTAAGATCTCTCTGAAAACCAGTGGACTCCTAATGGTATCAGACTTTGTTCATGCTGACTGAACCATAACTGGCCATTTCAGGATAAAAGCTGGGACAACACTCCTTTCAGTCCTGCCCATAAGCCTCATCACCAGACTTTCAGGAGCAACATTTTTCGCAAGGCTAAGTGAAGGCTTTGGTCACTCAGACCAAAGAGCAGGGTGGTTTGCAAAGGGCAGCTTGGGCATGGAGTGACCAGGACAGGACTGGCATTGACAGATCCCAGAGAACACATTGACAGATCCCAGAGAACACAGCGAGGGTAAAAACTCAGCTCTAAGGCAGGAAGATGTAGTAGAGGGGAAGCAAAGACTCATCAGGGATGAAAAGGGGATTGCAATTCTTTCCCTTTAGCAAGACAAAGAGAGAACTGGAAAAAGTACAGGAACAGCCAAAGGCCTGGTGACAATACCGCTGCTTGCTGCCACCGGATAGAAAATCTGAAGGAAACTGGAAGCAGCAGCAAACAAGGGTGCTCTCAGCTCATCAGCTGGCACCACACCAGGGCACAGCTCAGTCTGTTTACAAAGTCCTTACATTTGAGAGCTCTTTACAAACTACTTTGTCATCCACCTCAGTAGAAATACTAAGTGAATTTAGAGAAGCTGATCTGTGAGTACTGAGATTAATTTTCAGCACAGAGAAACTATTCAGCAGGTCTGTTTAGTAGGAGAGGGACTCTCTGTCACACTGCAGAACAAAACACTGCTATAGAACACAGAGAGATCATACATCACTGCCTTAGATGCAGAAAAAATCCAGCTTGGATTAAAACCTCGTTTTATGTAAGAGCTGGCCTTAATTGCTTAAATACATAAATTAGTGATCACTTAAAGAACTGCCACACACTTCACATTACATTGATCTTCCCATCACTTCCCAAAAAGAAATTTTCACATTACTGTTACAGAGATGACAAGTTCTGCTGATCAGTAGGGCTAACTATGAATTGTATGACTCATCTGCTTTAGAATATAATAACAATACTGATACTAAAATAAAGAATAATCAGAAAAATCAAGGAATAAGTATGGTGACCACGTACAATTTTAAGGTCAAGTTCACATAACTCAGTAGCATTCCACTTGTCTCAGAGGGAAAAAAAAAAACCACAGAACACCTTGGGAAAAGTATTCTGCATTACTGCCTGCATTTCAGACAGGAGGACCCAACCATGGTCAGCATGGTTTGAGGGGGTGTCACACATGTCATGGAATTAAAAGAGAGCCGATGCATTAAAAAACAGCTGCAGATCCAACAGTACTTAATGGTACTCTGAGAATGTAAACCTCAGTTATCCCAGCTCCGGTGCTGACACTCTGCCAGACCTATCTGAACTGTGGTTTTATCACTGAAGTGTGTAGGAGTCCCACGAGATCAAAAGCTCTTTCAAGTGGGATGTGACTTTCACATTTCTTTTCTCCCATCATCTGCACGTGTGGACAAAGCTGTATTACAAACAAACCAATACATACATGTACACCTATTAGAGCACCCTCTTTAAGAGAGCCCACTTCTCTGCAAATCTATGTGGCTTTAGAAAGTCTGCCACAAAAAAAGCTTTTGGGGGTTCTTAAAATAGGTTTTTAGCACACTGGAGTCTAATTCAGCTTTGACATGGCTTTTAAATGAGAATCACAAATATGCATTTTGAGTTAAGACAGCAATTACAGCATTTTCAATACAGGCAGGTTGGATATCACAAAAGTTCACAAGGATTAATAATACGGAACCACAATAAATAGATTTGCAATCTTTTGTGGCAAAATTCTACCCTTCAGTCCCTACAGATTGCCTCTAGAGATACACAGAAAGGATAAACCTCTCTGAAGGAAATATATGCTTGTCCATGGGCCTAACTCCTGTCATAATGACAGCTTTACAAAATAGAATGCAGGGCTCTTGCCACTTTCCAGGAAGAACTACTTACTGATATAATTAGGTATTCAGTGTATGGAGCACCATTTTCCATAATCAACAGATTTTTATTTTTAATTAAAGGAGAATTATTTAAGACATACCTCAATGCCTTTATTTAATCACAAGGCAGCACTGATGTAAAAAAAAAGATGAGAAATGTTTGCATTTCAGTATGCAGAAAATAAAGTACTTGACAGGTAATCAATTTCTTGAATTGCATTATAGTTGAACATGTACGCTTCTTATTACTTTCAAGCTACATTCAGAGTTTAACAATATCTCAAAAACTGGAAGGTAATTATGCATATAATTCCAGGAAGGCAAAATTACAATTAAGTCAACGATGCCAAAACATATCCCTAACTATTCCCATTCTCCATCATTTCTGTACCACATGCAGTAGTGAAAGAGGGAGAGACAGCAAGGGGAGGTTCCCTTCATGTAATAACACCTGTAGCTCATCACCACCTGCAGTGTATCTGGCAGTGCATGTCAAAAAGAAAAATAGATGTCCAGTAAACAGAAGGGGGGAATTTTTGGACGAGATAAAAATGGCAATGACTTCAGATATCCATCACTGACAAAACTATGACCCTTCTGTCAGCATCATCCAAACCAGAACAGATGGAAGCTAAACGTGCTTTTATGCATCCCAGGCCCATCATGATCTGCAGGCAGTCTCCCCTGCCAGAATTCTCTTTCATTGTTCCAGAGCTGCTCCTCTGCAATACTGCAAATGAAAAGACAGCACAGGCATGCACGTGTGCATTGCAGGAACAGATTTTATAATGGGGCTGCTCTTGAGCCTTTACCACAACTTGACTCTCAATAGGCAAGGAAATAACAAGGGTATGGCACAAATTATTTCATGTTCCTCTGATGTAAACACTCCCCCTTTATGTATCTTTTTAGTAGCTCACTGCTTAATTCCATTATTTTTTATCTTTAGCTTCAGCCATTACTGCATTGCATACCTTGATTTTAATGTTTGGCTTGCCTGCTGCTAAAAGTACAGTCTCCTACCTCAGTACCATTTTCTTCTCATTATTGAGACATGAGTATTGTGTTCTCTAAACAAAGATATATCTGATGGTTTAGGCAGTTTATTTGGTTTTCCCTTAAGCTCCTGCTTTCTCCTTTGTCTGTAAAAAACGAGGGGCACACCTAGTAACTCACAACACAAAGTGAAAGGCATGAAGCTGCAGGTTTTCCTTCCAAAGGAAACCAGCCCCTGGTGCACCTAATCTAGATTGGAGATGTTTATCCAAGTTCAGCAAGGTCTCCACCAAGACAGCTCACCAGCCAGCGTAAGCCTCCTGTTATTGCCAGTCTAAGAATAAGAGCGTGAAAGATGTTAGGGTTACTGACACGCTATCCCACCATGGTTTGGGAGGCCTGTGCTGACCCCACTCACTGCTGCAGCTGGTCCTTTCGTGGCAGAATGAGAGGCACATGGTGCCCTGGCACCCTGTCCCTCTCCCCCAGCACTTGGACCACGGTGGCACGCAAGGCACAGCCACGTTTGCCCTTTCACCACCACGTCCCTCCCGCTCCCATCTCTTGCCAAAGGCAGCATCCCAGCAGGCACGCTGCCAGCTCCTTCTGCCAAGGTCGGAGACAACGATGTGCTCTGTGCCCCCACAGCCGCTGTGCCAAATGGCAGCGTGTGGCACCTTCCCCCCAGACCCCGAGGCTGCAGCTCTGCACTTGGCAAGCTGCAAAAACCACCCTTCCCTGGGTGTTCTCCTCCTCCCTGCTGGCACATAGCAGAGTGGCTGACACGGCTGTCACATTTTCCACTGTCACCCTGAAAGGAGCCCTTTGCAGAGCAGACCCAGCAGCGCATGGACAAAGGGCAGGCTGCTCCCGACACACGCAGAGTGGGAATGCTGGCTGATGGGTATGGCTCGCTTCAGCCCAGAGCTAGCACTCCCACTGCTCCCACAGCAGAGCAGTTCAGTCTGCAGCAGGTATCAACCCAATAACATCAAACAGTGCTCCCTGACTTTCATGCTTTCATTAATCATCACCTAAATTGCAGGCCTGCTCCATTAAAACCTGACAGCCATGGGCTTGCAGTTGGACGCTATCTCTTCACGAACACACATCAATCACATGTTCCTCCTTGCTATTTCTTCCAGAAAATAAAACTTAAGTGCTCACTGAATTTATGGATATAGCAGGGATTTGAAATACAGCACAGAATATAACAATTTCACAAGTTATGCCCATCAGATTTATAAGAGACAGAGTTTAATTAGCAGAGATTTCCACTTCCAGAGATAGCAGTACAAGCTATGACTCCATGAGGAGATACAAGACAATCTTGACCTAGGAAGAGACATTCACATTCCACAGAAAGGTTTTTCTTTCTTGTTAAAGGGAAGGAATCAGCCTAACCTCACTTCTAACATGCTGCATAACAAATCAGCACCATGTACTACTAGTACATGATGTAACTCTGAAACTGGCTGATATTCTGCCTTTTCAGCATTAAATTTTACACCCATGCTGGAGAAACAAGTGAGGTCCTTGCAGTCACCATGGGTTTGAACATTTTTTCCCACCCTTTTAATAAAAGGCTGGAAAAAAAGATGATGCTTTACTTTAAATAAGGAGCAGTGATCCCCAGGCACCAGCAATAGAAAAGGGGGAAGATGAAAAGAGTCTGCAGAAGGGTGGGATAGAGAGCAAGGGACTTGGGAGCCTCTTACTGCCACAGCCACAGGGTGGAGGGTTCGGAGAGGCAACACCCAAGCACTTGAGAAAACATGAGTTGTCTGCAAATTTCTGGAAAATAATCCAGTTCCTATTCAGAGCACCTAGGCACTACAAAGTAATGAATTTTGAGGATGCTTTGCTAAACCATCATGTAATCCAAGTGGAACTTGGATTTTCCCACAATTTTCAGAGCTGAGAAGATTTCACAAGCTTGTGTCCTTCTCACCCCACAACAGAGACACAACTCTTTGGTGCACCAGGGAGGTGAGATCTGCCTTCAGACTCAGCCACCAGCTTTCCAGATAGCATCAGGCAAGTCAACTCCTGTCTTTCCTGCCACTTACACTGGAATCCCACCAGCTATATCACAGAAGAAGTACATATACATCTCAACTAAGATGCATTTTGCAGCTGAAGATGTTCTCGAAAATGGTAATGAGCATGGGAATTTTATGTTGGTTTTTATTATTACTATTATTACTACTGCTATTACAGAAGACTGGTAAACATCTGTACTAGAAAACGCCCCACCAAATAATGACATTTTGAATTTCTATGCTTTGAAGCTTGCCTCCATCACATTTCTGTCTCACTTCTTGCTATTTTCATTACTTAATCGAATACAGAGCATCTTTTAACAACTGAAATACAACAAGTTGTAATGAAAACCTTGTCTGGTAAAACCTTGCATGTTGACTAAAACTGATGGATCCTCAATTCTGTGAGCAAAACAATCATCACAATCCACCCAAAAAAATATCAGTACGGGCATTTAGGAACTTCTTTTCCCAAAAGAAGCTTGAATTATCACTGCCTCTGACTTTTCACTTTTTCCCCAGTACTTTCTTTCCATTTCACAGATCTGTTTGGGAATCTAAGTTTCAAATTGTGCTTCATGATATGTCAAGAATATGCCAAAAAGCAATAGTGAAGCTAAAAAATGAAGTCCTGGACAGGGTATCCCAGTCACAAGTACATCTATTACTTGACTGGAATTTTTGATGTTGCCACTAGAGGGATTTACATGAAGCTAAAAAACCCCCGAACAACCAACCAAGCAAAAAACCCCACCAGCTGTCACAGATGCCCTTCAGGCAGCTCATATATTTAGAAAAATGTATTTTGCTTCTTTTGAGGCAAAGTTTGTACTTGCACCCCAGAGAATACCAAAAGTATCAACACATAGGATTTTGTACGGGCAAACAAAACAGCCATGGACACAATGTTAATAGACACAGACCTTACTGAGGACCTGTAGCTTCCCAACTCATTCCAGCCATTCCTCTGGAGTGCAGTTTAGCTTCAGCCCCACAGAGCCTGCAAACTCGAAGTTCAGGAATTTTTTCACACCTTTTAACAGAACAGTGGAAATAAACAATATTGTGCTTCCGCACACACCTAATTTGGTCCCCAAATCACTATCAGAAATGGTCCAAGCCAATAAGCTCTCACTCCAGATACCTTTCTCACTTCCCACAGACCTGACTTTGTGGGAACTCTGCATTTCTGGCACTACTTAAGCATTTTCCAACATTATTAATGATCATCAAAATCCAGTACAGGCTGTAGTGCTGAGGCAGAGAAAGGACCTCTCATTGTTGCTGCGATTACAACTGGCAATATTTAAAACAGGGTAGGAATAAGCCTGATCCCTCAAGGGAATTTTCAGGAACAGCTACACCCTCAGTGAGAACCAATCTGCTGCGTGCACACAACAACAGTGGAAGTAGTTCATCACAAACTTGACCACTACGTTTGGTTTTCTGCCATTTAAGTTTTCAGAGATGCCACTGCATTATGTTCCAAATTCTTCTGTGTAGCAGATGACCTCCAGAATGACAGCAGTGGGTGACAAATGATCAATATTGCTAACTTAACACACCTCAGATCACATGCACCACCAGCTAAGCAGGATCAATAAAAGCAATCCACTTCTAATCTAAAAGACACAAGTGAAAAATAACATTTTAACTTCAGTTTCATACACCATACTAGAGTAACAGTGTATTTTTATGGAATATGGGTGAATTTTTATAGACTATGCAGTCTTCTGCCACCTGATATTAATGTCACTGAGAACAGATGATTAAGCAGAATTGCTCTAGAATAAAGAAAATTAAATGTACAACTGTTCTGTAGTTTTCAGAAATTATTCACCTCTCTCACCTATTTTCAAAATAGACTGTAACTAGAAAACTGCATTCAGAAAGCAGGCAACATTACCACTTCTAATTTAAACATATTTTTAACCTATATTCTGCATTCATTCACCAAGATAGAAGGGATTCAAGATAATGGGTTTTATATACAAAAAACTGTGATGTTCCACTAAATAAAAATTTACATGCTAAGTCATCTGAGCAAGGAGAAATGTGTTTATTCTGCACATGCTGCATTCCTCAGAGAAGGTATTCAGAGAGGCTCGTTTATTTTTCTTTTAAATAGTTCTTGCATCTAGATTTAATTCCTCCACTTTGAAAGCAGGTGTCCTAAACTTCTACTATCAGATGATTCTGGGCTGAAAAAACATATGAATTAACATTTCCACATTTAAAGAAATTATGTGTAAAACAGTTATTTCAGGCTCTTCTTTGCTACATACCAGTACTTGAGTTCTACCAGAAAAGCAACCCAATCTTCTCAATAGGAAAAGGTGCCTCATCTCCCCTTGCATGATAAACAGGACATTTTCTGGAAGGTCTTTAGTAGCCCAAATATGAGTGACACCAATCTCAGTCTTTAATCAGATGCAGTACCATGAACGAATCTTCCAAATATGACGGAGAGGAGGCAAAACTACTCATGTCACTCTGGAAATGTCACAATCTCAGCCTTTCCTCTCTCCCCCAAACTCCTCATATATAGGTTATCATTAATTCAGACTGACACTATTAAATGCAAGGCTTGTACCACAGGTATCATCTCAAATATGTACACAGAAAGGTACGACTTGGTCCAGTATCACAGGAGGCGGCACTGGAACAAAAAGAAGGTTTCTTAAACTTGGTGTCTCCATCCAGTTGTTACTCAGTAGCTATGACAAGAAAAGCATGAAAAGATGGGTGAAAAGGGATATTACATATATTGACTTACATAGAAATGAGCTTGAAATGAGCAGATTTTATGGTGGCAGCTCAGTGGCATGACCCACCATCTCATTTCACAGGGATGTAAGGCTTGAGGATGGTTGAGGTTTTGTTTTTCTGAATTCTGCTAAGGAGACAAACTGCTACAGGCACATCAACTAATTCTGCACCACGAGAGCTGCTGCTCAAGATGGAAAAGCATTCCTTCCCAGTGAGCCCTCACCATTAACCTTGTGAGAAACATGCAGCAAAGCTTCAGCCAGTTTCATTTCCCTGGCTCGCTGACTCCATGCACCTCTAAGACTAAAAAAAAAAAAAAATCAGTTCTGAATCACCTTTCAAAGCATGAGAACGAGGCAGTGCATGCCAATGTGTTCGAGTGCAGAGAGGTGGCTCTCTACCAGAGACATTTTTGAGAAATGTATCACCCTTAATAAGGATGGGAATGATTTCAGGAGATCTTCGACAAGGAACGAGCGGTGCTCAAAGCGGCTTTAGCACAGTACGCGTTAACACAGAGCTATCTGTGCAGCGAGGCTGGTGCCCATTTGATTAAACAGCCTGTCTGCTCCCTCCACAAGATATCAAAGGTACAATTAGCTCAGTCGGTGCTATCAGCAATGCCCTTGAGGTGCTGTGCTCCTGACGACTAATGAAGAGGCACTGCTGGCTGTCAGCACATAGAGGGGGAGGCATTCATCTTCCTGGCAGCACCAACTAAATCTGCATCATACCAGGAGCCAGGAATTCAGCACCAGGAAGGAGAAAGAGCAGCTGAGTGGTTTAGCACCTCGGATTGGGGTTTGATATTGTGAAGAAAAGGGAATAAATTGTGCTAGCTATGCTGATGGCAAAGGGAATACACAGAATCTGCCTGACAGCAAAGGCAGAGAGAGCACCCTCAGCGCTCAGGTGTGCACACACGTGCGCTGTGGAAAGTCTTTTTCTTGCAACAGGGCAGGAAGCCTCTTAATAAACAATTATTTTCCTGAAGTCAACAGAAGAGAATTTGCTTATTGCATTGTGTTGCCAATACTCTGCTAAGCCTTCAAGGAAAGCTATTTGCTGTATGTGTGGGTGTACCCTCACTTCAGAACATGGCAATTACTCCTGAGAAGACAAGGCAGGGAACTCTTGCCCCTTATTTCTTACGAGGCTACATCTTTACAGAAAACACACAGTTCTATTTCAAAACAACAGGCTCAAAACCTTCTAAAACATTTCTATCCCTGAGACATGATGCTGCATCACACCAGCCACAGTCAAACGCGGCAGCTAATCATCTGCCCTGCTTGATGCCTCACTCTAAAGTCCAACCTTTCCCATCCCACAGAGGTCTGGCTGTCAATAGGACTTAAAGGACTAAAAAGTACTGATATCAGAGGAGAAGGGTATTGAACTAGAAGCTACAGTAAGCACCTGGTATCTAACCTGCTAAGGAGCACTACAAAGAAAATTGCTTTCTTAGCTGAAATGGATGTATCTGCAATTCCTGTTTTGTCTTACTTGTGTTCCTTAGGGAAAAAATACAGTGAACTTAACAAATCCACATTTTTCAGCCCTTCATGGACCTTAAGTAAAACCACTGTGAACCAGTAGGTGGCAAAAATTAGCACCCAGTGTGGCCTTCCCATTTCAGATGTGTGAGAACTCATGGTGTAAGTATCAAAGGGCTGAATCTGCTAAACACTGTAGAGGAACAGGGAACTCAAGACGTTTTGGTAACTTCACAAAAAACTGGCAGTCATTTATCTTCTCACACCTCACAACACCTTTATGGAGGCTAAAGGGGCTGTTTACTGACCGGGAGATCAATGTGACACACACATGCAGAACAGAGCCCACTGGACTCTTAGCCATGGGGGCACAGACTGTCCTATGCAAATCTCAGCTGACTGAAAGGAGTGAAAGCTTACTGCAGCAAAATCGTTTATTATCCAACCTTTCACATAAAGGAAGCTTAAAAAAACCCCAATCTTCAAACCCATCTCATACTCCCTACCAGAACAGTTAACCTGCAAGAAATGTAATTTCCCATACAGAATGCAATTAAATACATGAAGAAACCAAGAAAAAGGCCTTTGGATGCCACTGTTCCTCTGACTAATGGAAAAAAAATTAAGTATTTAAAAGTTCTGGGAATTCAGTATTTCACTTCCTCACAGAGATTTTAATTAAGAGCCTGACAAACTGACCTTTAACAAAAGTGGACAGTGCTGAAGGGAATTCTTGCCTTCTGCAGTCTCCACCATCCATGACTCAAGATAAAATCTCATGTTGCCTAACAGGAAGGGATATAGCCCAGGATCCACAGGCACAAGAAATCAGCAGACACACAAATGCACAAAAAAGCATCAGCAGAGACTTCAAGTGACTTTGCTGAATTATTACAGTTCTTTCCCAACAGTCTGAATAACCTTTAAGTGCAAAACTTTTGACTTAAGCTGCAGACACATAACTTGGGGCTGCACAGACAATGCTTTTAGTGGGATGAACTGACTTTGGTACCTCAGCACGATCAACGTGCAAATTCATCCACACAGATGCACATGCTGGACTATGATACTTTGTGAATGGTAAAAAACGCAACACAGATGCATGAAGTTTACAAGCAAAAGATTCCACAAAAAATATTGAAGATTGGTATTTGGAAATTTATCTTCTAGTTTAAACAGTACAAAATAAATATGCAACTGCAAAACTCAGAGAACTCTTTAGGATAGTTGTGTCTCTAAGGGAACTCATGCTTTAGATCAGAGCATGCAAAAAGGTCATCTGCTAGTGAACATGATCCTGAAAGTAACCTTGTCCTCTGTGCTAATTTTTCATGAGATCTGAATTAATACAGGACAGGGACAAAGGAAGACCTCATTCGGTAACATCCAAATGGTGAAGTATCACTAGAGTGATGATCTGGCTTTCTACCTGAGGTCAAGCTGCAAAATTATTTTTCAGACTCAGAGAAGGCTGTCAGAAGGATATCACAAAGATCTCAAGTAACAGCAGCTGGTAGGGTAGCAGTTTGAGCAGCTTAGTTTCCAGGCTCAAAGTCTAGTCAGTGATGAAGCACATTCCTCTGTCCCTTCAATAACCATCATCTCTCCTAGACCAATTGCCTACATAGTCCCAGATCATGCTGAGCTGGCAGTGCTTCCTGAGAGCATCAGGAAATGAGGATTCAAGTTCTTGGATCTCCTACAAGCATCCAGACATCCCTGGTAAAGCCATGGGCCCCTGCTGCAAGGCTTCTCATGCTGCACTTGCTCAAAATGCCTTCAGACTGCAAGCCCTGGAACCCTTGGAACCTGTGGAACTCTAAAAAGGATGCCTGAGCCTTGTGTGAGAAACAGGGGATGAGCCTGAGCTTCCCACATCTCTGTGCTTGGATCCTCCTGGTGCCAGTGAGGTGCAGGAATCCTGTCTGCAAACCCCAGTTGTGCCCCTGTCCTGCACCTACAGGTGTCCTCTAATCCACTGAGACACAGCAAGGCCACTTGCTTCAGCTCCCTGGTAACACAGGTGCCTTCCCCCACTACACCTGCATACCAAGAGGAAAACCTCAGATTTCCTTTAGAATGCAACCACTACACAGAATGAGGGTTTATCCACTATATAAAGCTCAGAACAATTAGCAAATATAATGCAATCGCTCAAAACTAATCACACAACTTGACTATATGTGCACATTTCCTACTAAAAAGGTATCCATTTACACCCTCTTCTGATTTTTGTTGACTATGAAACATTCCTCTGAGTGCAAGAGAAGCTGTTAATAAGCACAGGCATCACTCATCATTTCATGGTCACTGACTCCAGCACAGAAAACTCCCACACAGAGAAGTGTGACGTGGGCCTTGTGCTGTACAGGAAAGAAGAGTTTCTCTCCTGTAAATTAACTTTGTCAGCACACCAAATTAAAAAAAAAAAAGAACAATTTTAAGTATTAAATCATCTAATGACTTAGGGAATGAACAGAATGTTTTCAAAATGCAAATTAAAGGCATCTGTATTTTAATTACAGCGCCAAAACTGCAAGATACTTGTCTCCACACACATTTTTTTCATTCATCTTCAGAGATGGCAGCATACAGACTATTAGTTTCATAGTATAAACCTACTCCCACGTACATTCCCAAAATAATTTGCATGTATTACCAATAAACAAACACACGCACACAAGTTTTTGGGCCGCCCACAGACATGAGAGACAAAAAGAGGACTTGTCACTTTTGCTTTTGGGATTGTAACTAAAATTGTTTCAACTTTTAATACAGAGAAAAAAATGCAAGAGCAGCATGAGCTTCGGCACCATACATTTAACACAATGCTCAGCTGACAAAACTTTTTAAAATGTGCAAATAGATCCTGTTGCTACGTAGCTGATTTCTCATATGAAAGCTAACAAAGGCTAAACAGAACCCCAGATACAACACATTTTTCTGTGTTCCACTCAATGAGCTCAGTTGTGTTGCTGAAAGCCTATAAAATTGACTTTTATACTGAGTCACTAAGAGGATACAGATGACAAACAGCTCCATTACAGAAGGCTGACAAATTCTTGCCTTGAGAAGCAACAGTGACATGACGACAGTGGCAACGCTCACTTCATCTTTGCATAAAATACACTTGGCACTTCTACTTCACTACTACACATCTGTACTGAGATGCCTCCTCTAAAGTCAGTCTGAGTCTTAATTTTAATTTCAACCCCTAAAGACCAGTGCTATGGCATGAAATGTCCTGATTTTCAAAAAAACTTTTCCTTGGTCATGAATCCTTGGCATATGTCCAGTGGGAACTCTCTACAGCCACACACTTGTTAGCAAGGAGCAGGGAGAAATAAATACACTGGTGCTATCCTAAAACACATTCAAACCCTATTCTCAGAACTGAAAACAAGCAAAACAAAAAAAGCCTACCTGAATCTCAGGGATGCTCCAGATAAATACTGAACACAGCTCAAAAGTAACTACAAATTGTTTTTTAACTTGACTCCATAGGAAGGTGGTGTAACAGACATTTTAGGAAATCACAAGAGTGACTGCACTCTTAACTTGGGCATGAAGGGTAAGCATCCCCAGGGTCAGCATTATCAGACAGATTAAGGTGTCATATGAATCAGGATATATGGAGAATACTCTTAATTTCCAACAGAAACAAGATTTTAGTCTACTCCAAACTTGCAATGCTAATTAATAAATAGGCTTCTTTCAATATTTTGAACATACAAAAAAGATTTTTAATAGAGACAGTGAGAAACTTCAAATCTGACTGATTCAAGATTGGGGTGAGTGTTAAACCTCAGAGACACCACACTGGCTGTCTTTGCCTAATAATCCCTTACAGCCCATGGCTTTCATAATCAAGCTTTAAAGTCTGCTTCATATTCCTTACACTTTTACAGCATATTATAACTTGGCACATCAGTGAACATAATTGCATTTGTGCCCTGATACTAAGACAGTTCAAAACCAAGAATAAGAGACGTTACCATCCATTTGCCCTTCCAAACAGCCATGATAGGAGGTAATTTGAAAAGTAATACAGGAATTATCAGAACATACTGAATAAATACACTGGGCTGACTGGATGTGGAAACAGAATTGTTTAGTTTGGAAAACAAGCTTAAAATCAAGTCCAATTGTTAACCCAACACCACAACATCCACCACTGAACCATGTCCCCAAGCATCATGTCTATACATCTTTGAAATAACTCCAGGTATGGTTGACTGCCCTACTTCCCCTTCCTCAAGCCTGTCCCAATGCTTGACAATCCTTTCAGTGAAGCAGTTTTTCCCAATATCTAATCTAAATCTCCCCTAGAGCAAGTTGAGGCCATTTCCTCTCATCCTATCACTTGTTACCTGCAATAAGGTCCCTACCCAGCTTCCTTTTCTCCTGGCTAAACCATTCCTAGCTCCCTCAGCTATTCCTCAGACCCATGCTCCAGACGCTTCCCCAGCTCCACTGCCCTTCTCTGGGCTCGCTCCAGCCCCTCAGTGACTTTCTTTAGTGCCCAGAACAGGACACAGCACTCGAGGTGCAGCCTCACCAGTGCCCAGTACAGGGGGATAATCCCTGCCCTGCTCTTGCTGGCCACACTGCTGCTGATCCAGGCCAGGATGCCACTGGCCTTCTTGGCCACCTGGGCACTGCTGGCTCATGTTCAGCTGTTGTTAAGCACTCCCAGGTCCTTTTCTGCTGGGAAGTTTTCTGACCACTCTGCTGCCAAGCCACAGCACCACATGGGGCTGTTGTGATCCAAGAGCAGGACCTGGCACTTCCTTGCCCTGAAGAATTCTGCTTTACAGTGACAAATAAAATACACATCCTTTTCCTATGCTGCCTGGGGATGAATGAAAAATTTATGAACCAACATATTAACAAATTAAGCCTTTTTTTTTTTTTCCTTAAATTGAATCATTAATCACCTTCAGCTTCTGTTCTGGCAGAACAGATGTGGCCATTTGTCACTGAGGACAAACTGCAAAGGCTTTTGATATGGAGTAGAATATCCTACCTGGAACAACTTCAAAAAGGAACTTTCCTGGACTTTCTTCATTGCAGGGATGTTCAATTACCCTGTTGCCAGGCAGAAAGATGGTACCCTAAAAAGTAAGAACAAACATGGGATTAAAACTGCTACCATACTTCTGACAGGCTAACACTTCTTCTTTGTGGCCTGGGTTAAACATAATTTTTCAATGTAAATATCTGAGCAGCTGATTTCCAAAGTGAGATTGAGGTGAGATTATCCCAAAAGCCAACATCATAGATCCCTTAATTAACTGAAGCATTTGATAACAGCTTTAGGGTTTTTTACTCTCTTGGGTATTTGATACCATGCAGAGTTTTGTACTTATCACATATACTAATCCCGCTGTTCTTCAGGGAAAAATCAAGACTTAAAAGCAAAGGCTAGTGAAGAGTTAGGGAGCTGCATGTGTGAAGCAGGTGAATTCACTACTCAGGCTTCTTGGCTGAAGCCAAGGGGGGTGTGGACAGAAAATCCCTGTTTGTGGGATGCATACCCAGTTCCTGCTCTGGGCCCTTTTCCCATAGCATCCCAGGGAAGAAATACAGAGAAAACATCCCACTCCCACCCCATGGCTGCACTGTGCCAGGATGCTGCTGCTAAGCCACAGCAGGCACAGAGAGAGTCCTGTCCAAAGATGTGTTTGCTACAGGCAGAGAGATGTCAGAAAATCTCAGTGATAGGCATCAAAAGCCTTTATTACAACTTCATTACCTTGAGAAAGCAGGTGGGGAATTTTAACTGTGCATACTTAGTAACACCTGAAGACAAAAACAACCCCTGCAACCCTCAGAACATTTCTGGGGCTGTGTTGAAGACACAGCTTATTCCCTTCCCTTTGGTCTGCTGACACGTGGCATGGATTAACCATCCCCTTCCTCTGAGAGCTCTTTTTCATTTTTAGAAATTACAGCTCCTCCTAGTACCATTTCAAACTCAGTCAGTGGGCACTCCTCTGTGAAATTATGCTGGGATGGCTGTCCAGGGATAGATTTTCAGAGCAGCATCCTAGGAATTGTATTAGGTACAAGCTCTCCACCACTGTAAATAGGAGATAACACCTACTTAGAAATATTCTCCAGTTAAGGCATAATGGGGCCCTGGTGTCCAGAGTAAACAACTGACATAACTTACATATTTTAAACACAGAATACCTCAGGTAAGGTCCTTATCCCCTAACAGATCATTGAGTCCAACATGGAGCATAATTTTCCATAGTAGTTTCAACCAAATGCTCAAATGTCAGACCCGTAATTTAAATAGCCCTAAAGATATCCCTGTACACAAAAAACATCAACTTTGTTATGCAGTTTTCATTGCTATGACCTGGAAACCTTCATTATGAGCAGAACCATTTACAATTACTGGGAAGTTGAGACAAGTAGAAACACTACAGTCTTCTCACAGAGGAATCCTTACAAACCGACAGGAAAAAGTCACCTGAAGCAACAGGTAACAAATGTTTCACAAAATCAGTATTTGCACCAGCTGATGTGGAGTCTGGGCTCTATACCAACTTGTCAGTGCTGCATGCCAGCGAGAACTGTGTTATCACAGGAAGGCAAAGAGAGGGTGCACAGGGATTTCATCAGAACATACAAAATCACCTCCGTGAAACGCTATGATGCTTGTTGCTGACAGCAGATGAAACAGCACAGCTTTCTGCTGAGGGGGTACCAGCAGCAGGCATTACCAGCTCTGGGAAGATGTCCCCACTCACTGCATATATGAATGTATCATAAACATTAAGTGTCTTGGTCCCTTAGCTCCATTTGGAGCGACCTTCCTTCATTCCTGCCACAAACAGCACCTGTTAATAGATGTCCCACTCCAAAGTCTTCCAAGAAATACCTTATGAGGCAAGCAAAATAGTATAAACAAAGGTGATTATATGAACAGGAAAACATAAGTCACAATATAGTTAAAATTCTCATATTTACACTTAAAGTAAAACCAGGAAATATAAGGAATACATTTTTTCTGAAATTTATGGGAGACCAGGAGTAAGAATATCTAAAAGGCATTTTAACTACATGTATTTTTGTCCATTAAGACTGGATTAACTTCCTTGCCCACTTTCAGACTGAGCTGGTTTTACCCAGAAGACGCTCCACCCAGCACACTGCATGAGCAGATCACTCTTCATGCTGGAGCTTCACTGTCTAGGGAGCTTGCATCACTGAGGGCATGCAGCTTATTCAAGCCCATCAGAGGTCTTGCTATTCAATTAAACAAAAATACAAAATTAACGAGACCTGGCCTACAGCACTGTAAACTAAAATCAATTAATGAGGCAGTAAATGAAAACTGCATTCAACTTTGCTGTCAACTCATTAGCAACAGGCACACTGCAGACTCATTACAGTGTGATGTTTCCTGATTCTTTGATGCGAAACTCTTTTACCATTTACAGGGAGCTCTCTTAATGACTGATCTTTGAGAACATAAACAAAAGTGTTTATTTATAACCCTAATCACCTTCATTTCATAGATAAAACCTATTCTATCTACTGAAATGCAAAGCTCAAAGCCACACACAATAGTTACGTTAACATGAGAAGAAGCCAGACAGTAACACCATACAGAATATTGCCATAGTTTAAAAAGAAAATGTCCTCAAGTGATAATTTCAATTCACTATTTCCAGAACTATTATTGCATACATCAGTACACATGAAATACTTCAATATACATATGTGAGGGGCTTTTTCAAATTAAAAAAATAGCTTTGTTTGTGCAACATGCACCTGGGTGCCCAGCTCTAGTGGAGAAAGCGTTGAGAGAGCGATTGCAGATCTCTCACTTCCCATTCTGTCTGCTTTCACACCCATCTGTCTGCCTTCACCACACAGCAACACTTCCCCCTTGCTAAGTTTTGTAGCTGTCTGCATAACTGCACTGAGGCTGTCTGGAGTATCCCTTTGCTGAGTTTCTCAGCAGCTGATGCCCAGGGAACACATCTGTATTGTAACAAAGCCCTGGCTGGTGGGTATCTGATATAAATGGGGCCCCCAGATCACTGTAAGTCCCCTTAAGGTGCAACATTAGGCCAGTCTTACAGCCTGGACAGTCCCAAGAGTATGGACTATCAGCCAGCTGCAAAGCTTCAACAATTTCAAGCTGTGCTTTCTGCCTTGAGTATCTAATTCCAGGGGGAAATAAGAGTAAAACTGACTATATAGCCTTAGACACCTAACAAGACAGTAATTTGCATACAAAAGAGGAAGGTGATTTCCAGAGGAAATACATGTTTTGACTTGGGTATCAGTGCATGTGTGCATGCAAAAGGCAGCTTCACATTGCTTCACATCGAAGTTTTCATCTTATTCAAAATATTTTTTAAAATCTTAACCCAAGACTGCAGATTGAACCAGATAATTATTTTGCTTTCAAACAAGGAAAATAAAATAAATAACCATCATGGTACCAGCAGGAATCAGGACATACAGTCTATAGAAATACAGGAAAATGGGAAGTGGGAGAAAAATGTGGCCCTGGCCCAAGTCCATCCTGGCTCCCACTGCCATTTTGTTTGCAGGTTGTGCCTCCACCAGGTCACTAGCATTTTGCAGAGCTCCTGCTGTGGTATGCCCATGTTGTTTCTCCATTTCCAACGCTTCTGCCCTTACCAGGGCAGTTCTGCTTCTCTAGTCGAGCATTCAGGATGACTCACAGCATTCAGGAGCAATCTGGATTGCTCAAGAAGCATTGACCTTTTCCCTAACTGAATAACAAGCCCACTTTCAAAGATTCTCACACACATGGATTTTTCTATAGCACACCATTGCTTCAAACCAGAGCTCTCCTAAACAGCAGAGCAACATGTTTGTTAAAATCAAAAATCTGCATATATGAAGTGTTAAACTAGAGAAAAAATACAGCTCTGTTAACTAAGTGCTTGATAAAACACTGTAGTGCAGCAAGAATAACATCAGTCTACTTTGGATTAGTGTCACAGCAGGATACAGTCTTGCTCAAATAGATGTTTTATCCCATGCTGGTCCCTAAACACATTTTCAGCACCATTCCGCAGCTGAACTTCAGGAGGAAGCACGGAAGAGGAGACAGGATGGCCACTGCACAAGTGCTTCATGAGGAGCAGCTGACAGATGGTACTTCTGTTTGCACACTCCACGTAACACATTGCAGCAGGGAAGCGACCCTGTGCCTCCTGACGGCTCTGCTCCATTATTTTCCCAAGGTACGCTGTCCTCTGCCTTACTTAAACTTGGTTTTTCAAAGCAGACTTATCACCTTGTCCAAGAGACACCACGTTTTGCACAAGTTTATGATACAAGAAATTCCAATGCTTTGAGGATACTGACTGGCAAATGTGAAGACAAATACGACTGGGTGGATTTTACTCAAAAAGTACATAGAGACATGAGGCAATTAAGTGCTTTCTTGCCAAAATAACATTTTCAGGTTTTATCCTAATATACTTCCCCAGGGCTATTTGCTTGCTGTGGTTTGTCCTGGTACCCCTTAAAAAAAGATGAGAAGTACACAGTACCAGCAGTTGTATCAGATGTTCTTCTTGCCCTTCCAGCTTTGATTATTTATCAAAGATCACTGAACTCTACTTTGACTTTCAAGTTAGGCGCTGGATTTACATATCTGTTTTGTGGTTTCATGGAAAACTCATCACATCAGCTCTCAGAGAGGCAGGAAAGTCATCAGCCAGGAAGGAGGCAGCTGATGGAGGGGATGTAGAGGCAGAAGGGATCTTTGGTACTTGTGTCTTCTGTATGACTCAGAGCCACAGCCAACACAGCAGTGTTCTGTGGTTTCTTTTGTCACTGTTGCTGTTTCTGGGAAGTCTGGGCTGTCAAACTTTGGAACAATAGTGGACTTCAGCTCAGATGCTATCTTAAACTGAAAAATACTACTTTGAGTGAATAACACCCTCAACATCACTAGTATTTTACAAGGTCATCTCCAGAAAGGTATCTACAGTATTTCACAGAGAAACCTACTCATCAATGTAAATTAAATAATATACGTGATACATGTGCACAAGTATATTTCTGTATGTATACACACATGTGCAGATGTCCTGTGAATTCATAAATAAGTGATACATAGCAGAGAAGGAGAAAGAACATGCAAGATTTTATCAGTTACTTACAAATTCTTGTTCCTCACATTGGCGTTTCTGCTTTTAAACTACCACAAAAATAGATCTCAAGTCCAAGTGTGCCCTTTGCACTGTCAGGAGCCTACAGACAAAGTCAGGAGGAAGACTGACATCACAGATAGAAATCCCCTCGTACTGAGGTCAGTAATGAATGAAACCTACACTCTGCTCACCACAAGCACTTTGACTGCAGTGGTTTTTTAAAAATCCAACTCTGCTTCCACCATTACAATTCATTTCCAAAATTCCAGTGAAATCACTCACTGCAAAAGGGCACAGCAACTCTGAAAGCCAGCCCTTTCCTCTGACTGCCTACACAGAGATATCTGTATTTCAAACTGGGCCTGAGCAAGTTCCCCAGCTGGCTCCAAACCCCGGGTCAGTGCAGATTTTTTTAATTTTTACCATAAGAATGGATTTTTATATCACTTAAGCAACCAAAGAATTTGAAGAAGTACTTTTACCGCAGGGGGTGACACACTCCTTGGCTCATAGTTATTGCAGCCATTTACAGTTTTGCAGTATGTACAAGGAGAAAATAATGGTTGGAGGTGACTTTTCAGATTTTAAGGGTAATGTGCCAGGAATGAAGGGAAGCAAAGAGAAATTACAAAAAAAAAAAAAAAAAACCAAAAAAAAAAAAAACAAAAAAACAAAACACCCCTCAAAAAACAGGGTTGGTTGGAAGAAATTAAGCCCTTACAAGAAAACACTTTTCCGGCATAAATAGCACTGCATTTGACACTTTCTTGTCCTACTAAGTTAACACATCTCTAGAGTTTCTCTTGAAGAATGAGAACTATTGTTTCGTTCTCAGAAACTCTGGAAAGAGGATCCTAAAGAGATCTTTTTCCCTTTACCTAAAGCAATGTTCAAACCAACCTAATAGCTTAACATCCAAAAAAAGGAAGGTAAATTCTTTCTGTGGTGGCAAATACCATCATTTGCCTGATACAGAGCACCAAAACATTTATTGTGACATGAGAGACAGAGCTGACAGTTTTATTACCATGTGATTATAGTTTCTTTAAAGACTTTTCTCCTTCCAGACATTTCACTTAATGGTTGAGTGCTTCTCTGCTTTAGAGAAACTTCTTTCCTCAAGAATGAAGCAATCTTGGCTTGAGCAGCCACTAGGCAAAAAACTCCTTTATTTGCCCCTTAAGAGAAAGCAAGCTCATGCCAAGTTAAGCTATCGACTGCACAAAAAATTAAGTTTGGCTAAGCCCAGAGGCTAGATCCATATTGCATGCCTATGGTTTTGATTTCTCTAGTAAGGGCAATAAAGAACAAACAGCTGTGGTAAGACTGAGCTCAGGTAAGAGAAGAGGACAGGTCACAGATTTCAAGGGCAGGAGGTGCCTTCCTGTGGAACTCACTCTGCTGCTGCCATATTCCTCACAGAAATGTCCCCTGGTATTTTCCAAAGGCAAAGAAAGAAACAAGATGCATAAATAAATTCAGAGAGTGCACTGAGTTTAAGAAGTCATGAATACAAGCTGAGAGCATTATTATATGCACCCAAGGAAGTTTTGATAAAATTAGGCTTCGCAATGGTCATTAAATTTTGATCAACATACAAAAATGGAACTGGGCACTACTGAATTTTTAGAGATTTTTACTTACAGGAAAACCATTTCCAGCTCTGGTCAGTAAGAAAATCAGCTTTTAATTAGATAAAACTATTTTCCCAAGATAGAAAAGCCAGTAAAGCACCAGAATACAAAGGACCAAGTCTTGCTTTACAGATCTCTTCTGCAAAGGAAACTCACCAACTTCCAGTCCTGAGAATATCTAGGTCAAAACAACACAATTATTCCTCAAAAGGATAATATTTGACAAGGGGAAAATTTCAAGTATGACCTCTCATTTATA
Organism: Turdus rufiventris; assembly: GCA_013186435.1. Classification (NCBI taxonomy): domain Eukaryota; kingdom Metazoa; phylum Chordata; class Aves; order Passeriformes; family Turdidae; genus Turdus; species Turdus rufiventris. The sequence goes on along the minus strand of PYHW01010582.1, from coordinate 6,012,922 downwards.
TATGAAGCTCTCCAGTGACAGTCTGGACAGATACAGCGACACTGTGAGAGAGACTCTGGCCTGTTTAGAAATCTGGTTGACATGAATCCCCTGTGAGACACTCCTGAAGGGCAAAGGAGTCCAGGAAGGCTGGACACTTTTCAAGGAGGAAACCTTAAAAATGCAGAAGCAGGCTGTCCCCATGTGCCAAAAGACAAGCTGGTGAAGAAGACCACCAGCCTGGGTGAAGAGAGCTTTGGCAGAGAGGGAAAAAGAAGGAGAGTTTATAATCTTTGGAAGTAGGGGCAGGCAACTCAAGAGGACTACAAGGATGTGGTGAGATTATACAGAAAGTTAGAAGGCCTAAAGTTCAACTAGAACTTCATCTGGCTACTGCTGTAAAAGACAGTAAAAGTTATTGTATAAATACATTAGCAACAAAGGAGAGCTAAGGAAAAATCTCCACCCTTTACTGGATGTGAGGTAAAACAGTGACAGAGGATGAAGAAAAGGCTGATGTACTCAATCCCTTCTTTGGGATCAGACCCAGCCAGCATGGATTTATGAAAGGCAGGTTGGCTAACTTGATTTCTGTCTATGACAAGGAGACCCCCTTAATGCATGAGGAAAGGGCTGTGGCTGTTTATCTAAGACATTGATAAAACCTTTGTCACAGTTTCCCACAACATTCTCCTGGAGAAACTGGCTGCTCCTGGCTTGGATAGGGATTCTTCACTGGGTCAAAAAGCTGCTTGGATGGCTGGGCACAGAGAACGGTGCAAATGGAGTTAGATCCAGCTGGCAGATGGATACAAATGGTGTTTATCTGCTGGACAGTACAAAGACTTTGAAGAAGGAAGGATCTGAACAGGCTGGATCCATGGGACAAGGTCAACTCTATGCATTTTCCAGGAAATCTGTATATGGCCAATTATCCCACCTAGGAAAATTTTCATTTCCATGTCAATGTGTAGTAAAGGTTGAAGTTGCTGCAGATTTCCTAAAAAATTACAAAGTGCAACCTTTACACCATAAAAAAGGTGGCAGAGAGACATGGAAATGAAACCACAATTCCACTGAAATTGTTTTTTTTTTGTGGTGCAAATATTCTTGTCAGCTTTTGTCTAGCAAGAGCATTCCAGAGAAATCTGCCTAACTTAGGTAAGTTATCTTGCAGTTTTTTATGGGAAGAAAAAAAATCAGTTTCACATGGGAAAATTTCAGATATTAGTAACAAGGGTTATCTATTTGCTTTGCAAGGTTTTTTAAGGACTATACTGCCTGTTGGTTAAACACCTATACATTGTTTTCATTTAAAATCTATATAGTATTTTTTTATAAGGACAGCTTAATAAGTGCTATTACACTACAAATACCACAGTCACACAGAATAAATAACTTGTTTAGCTTTCTGACATCTGTGTAGGATACTCTTGGTCCTTGTTTAAGGGATTACATTAAGTAGCAGTGATCCTATCTCAGGGGGAGACTAGGGTCATACATTTTGTGCTATCTACACAAAATAGGTGCCACCTAAACAATTAACAGAATTGGAAAACTTTGATTCCCTGATTACAAATGACTTCTCCTGCAGTACCATTTGTGTGCATTAGGTATTTCCACATTTTACTTTTAGTTCAGCACCTTCATTTGCTTCATTCATTCTGTTTTCAATTTGAAACTGGAGTTCTTGGATAGTTTCATCTTTATAACTGATCTGAATCACACACTTTTATAGCTTTTGCATGAGATTTGGATGCTTATTATTAGTCTTATTAGTGTATTAGCAACATGTATTTTGAGGACAAGGCTTAAATTATAGGCTACATAACAAAAGGGGACAGATAATCTCCAATTTAAATAACTACAAAATCAAGGCAGTGTTTAGTAGGAATTAGTTTAGATCGAGTCAAGTTCATCAGTTCAGTTATGCAGAATACATGCACATTTCTGCAATTCTGCTTGCACAAGTTTAGGGTGAGTGAGGGTTTTTTGTGCACCCGTGGTTTCTTCATAATCTTCGACTGGCACAACATGCATTCAGAACTATTTCAAGCTGTGGCAAATTGTTGATATCAGTTCAACTCCATGAACTGATGTGGACCACAAAAGCAACCTAGGGTAAAGCAACAACCACTCAAGGACCACCACAAACAATTCCTTCTCAGTGCTAGTTTAACTGACCTATTGTTTCCCCATGGACCTCTGTTTAAACAATTTGCTACACCAAGAGGAATTTACCAGGTGATGATTAAAATCACACAGTCATGGGCTAACAGGCTCTGGAAGGTGCTATGTTCAAAAGATAACCATGGAGCAAAAAGTCCATTTTTCCATCTTTCCTCTCAGCAGTTTGGCTGTAAGGACACTAGGGGAGACCATACCAAAGCCAAAGCTGAGCCACAGAGCTGCTCCCTCTGTATGCAAAAGTTTCCTCCTGCACCTTACCAGGGTCTGCAGAGAGGCTGACCTTTTTAACTGGAGATATCTTTTAAAAATAGCCAGTATTTTTCAACATTATGCTGTCTCAAAATAGCACTTCACTGAGAATAAATAAGACTCTCAATCTAGATTTTTACACTGTTCTCTGAATAGCACCACCAAAGGTATTTTACAACATCCTGTAAACACACAGCAAGAACAACTGAGTGTACTTGGGCTTACTACACTTTTTAAAATTGTACAGATTTAAACATGAAACCATCATTTATCTGCTTTTCCACAAGACAGTGTGACAAGCCTTCTGCAGACCTGTTGAGGGGGGTGTATTTGCAGAGTGCCAGACAGTCTGGAATAAAAATGGATTCAGGGTGACTGGAGGCCAGCATTAATAACTGCACGCCAGCAGCTGCTCTGTTCCAACCGTATTAATATAAATACCTTAGATTCCATGTTGCTATTTTAATAAGTTATCAAAATATAAATGACCATGAAGGCCTTCACGGTCTGCAGGAGAAACTGCAGAAGCCTTTACAAAAGCAAGAGGATGAAATGCAGTTTATGGAAGAGGAGAAACCGAGCAGTGCTTACACAGCAGGTGAACAGAAACAAAGCTCCAGGTTTTCTGGCAAACACAGGAATATTTTGGCCACTGAACTGCTCCCTGCCTGGAGTCATTGTTGAGAAGGGGCCTTTCTTCCAGCTATTAAGAAAAAGTAGCTCATACCAGTCATCTGCTGTCAACACTTTGGAATCTGCTTTTTTTAGAGACAGCTCCAGAAGCTTTAAGCATTTCTAGATGCATGTTTGTTTCTGTTGCACGTTTGTTTTCTCCAAAGTGAAAACCCAGTGCAAACCTGTCAAATTAGTCAGCTGACCAATCTGCAAGTAAAAACTTTACTTTGGAGTTGAACCAGAAGTAGCCCCATTTTCTGGCATGTTCACAGCTACAGAGTATAGTGACTCCAGCTGGAGCTGGGATCATCATGGGAAATCCAGGCACCGATTAGGATGTGGCAAGAAAAATAAAGGTTAGAGTAGTTTGCAAAAAATATCACACTATTTTGTCTCCTGGGACAAAATGTAATACAGCCAAAAGGAAAAACAGAAAACCTCCTGAATTCTAATATCCACTTGAGTCACTGGCTTGAGGATGCTTTCACAGGCTGCTTTCTGAAGCCAGAATACACAATGAAGGTAATCAATGACATTTCATTACTATTTTTAGAGGGTATCATTTTATAACACCAGTGCTGCTACCAAAGGCTATTACAAATCATGCTCCTAACTTTGCCCATGTACCTCACAAAGCTCTACACAGCTTTCTCCCTTGCTATTCTGCCTCCTTAGTCACTGCTTTTACTTCTTCTAGCTCCTTTCTGCTCTTCTGCCCCATGAGTGAGCTTCAGTCTGATCACTGCATTGCTCAACTAAAAACTGAGTATCGTTTACTCAGCCAGAAATGTTTTCCACATCCACAGTAAATTGAAATCCATCAAGGACCTACACAGCAAGTACCCAGTATGCTTCTGGGTGAAAAAACAAAGAGCGGGAATTCATTGAAGAGCATAGTAAAAAGCATCCTGTAAGGGTTTCTTAGAGGAGAAGGTTCTGGGGAAACCTTCTAGGAGCCCTGCAGTACCTAAAGATCTGCAAGAGAGAGGGAGAAAGACTTGTGAATACTTTTGCCACCTGCTGCAGAATAACCTCCACCAATCCATGCCTCAGAGGTCTTAATGCACTCAAAGGCTTTCTCTCTCACATACACACATATCTTAGTACATTTCTGGTTTACTCTGAGAAATATCATCTTCCATTTAGAAAATCCAGAGCAACTAATTTCCCATTAATCTAACAACAAAACATGAAGTTGGACATACTTTGACTCCCAACAAAACATGGTCTCCCTGTGGCTTTGGACAAAAGGCCTGTGCTGCACAAAAGCCACATTTAAGATTTAATGGCTTCTTCACTGGTTTGCTGAAATTCTAATTAAAACACCAGAGCAGCTCCACTCAGAAGCATTTGCTACACGGTATCTCAGAGTGCCTGAGATAAGGGAAGTCACAGCAAAGAGAAGTGACAACATTAATTAAACTTTCTCTGAAATACAGAACAGTTCATTAAAAGCTTTAACAGGTGGCAGGTTTGGCAGTTCTATTACGTGCAGGCTCTAGACAGATTTATCACGCCTTTCATTTTAAAACATTTATGTGAACGCATTTGCTGAGATAAATTATCTTGTTCACAAAAGCATCCTGATCAAGGCTGCTGTTTGAAGTGTTACATCAATCAAATCATGTTGTAAAAATGTTAGCATCAATTTTGACAAACACCATCTCATTTACAGCTTTGGTGCTCTCTCCATTAGTTTCCCCTTCCAATTTTGGTATTCTGTACATTTTAGACCTACAAGAGTTAAGAAAGTACTGAACACAAACTGGTTGAATCATTTAAAATTACTGGACAGATACCCCAGGGAAAGCAGACAGCAGGCACACTGCTGCTGTCTCATAGCAACCCAAAAAAAGACATCTAGACTCACAGTTAGATTTTGGGAGTTTCACGAGGGATTGAAGTGAAGGGCTGCTTTCAAGGGAAGGCAAGATTTCAGCCATTCCAAGGCTTTTCCTTGAACAGCTGTCCTCAGAAACATTTGTCTGAAGGGAAAGGAATTACGCTGCTGTGTTCCCATTTTTGTTCAGAAACTGCTATTTTTATATGCACAAAACGCAGGGTCTCACATCCCAGAGCCCATCCATCCAGCTAGGAGCCTTTCACACAGACTTGGTATTTAGCCCAACAAACATTTAAATATATATACTATGAAAATCCAGTCCAACTGAGAGTGCCACTGAGCAACAGCCTGAACTGAAGAGAGAAGACTTGCAGATTAAATTTCTGCCGACATCAGCATTGGTGTCTGAAGAGAGACTTAGAGCTATGCAGAATGAAGCAAATTATCAAAATTTCTACTGCTATGATCCATTGTCAGAGCAACAATCAATAAGTGGGACCTGTGGAATACACTTTGCAAAACAGAACAAGAAAGCTCTCCAGCCTGGGAGTACCACTGAATTGCAACATGATAAACATACAGTCACTCAGACACAAACAGCAGCAAGTTCATTTGAAGCCAAGCAACCATCTATTGTAGCAGTATTTATGTTAAAGAAGTCTTTTCCACAACTCTGAATTAGAAACCCACATTTAAATCATCTCCTTTTCTATCTCCTAGGAAGAGTCTGTATCAATGATTGCTCCAGGACTCTTCTCTTTCCCCTTGAAGGCAGAGAAGATCAACTGATGTGATGATAGTCCACTCCAGGGAATTGAGTAGGTTTTCATTTTGAAACACAAATTTGTACCACAACTTAATGACCTCCCTCTGGAGTATTAAGATAAAGGCTTATGTTCCCATGTATGCAAAGATTTCAAGTGCTAAGTGCTAAGAAGAACTGAGGATAAAGAAAATTATTTTGAAACGCAAACAGCTTTATGATCTAAGAAAATCAGGGCAAGTACCAAAGCCTGTAAACACTCTCAGTCCAATATTCAGCCCACAGTCCTTGTCACTGAGTTTCAGGGCCTTTTAATTGATTCACACCTTTTCTGAACCACCTGTTCAAGACTTCAGGCATTTCTGACCAAGATGACTTAAATATGAGTGCCAGCCAAACAAATGACAGTCACCATCAGCCTTGTGGGATTCTCATCCTCTGTTACTAAAATGAGACAGTCACAGCATCTATCCAGAGGGTGGGTAAGGACAGAGTTTCATATGATAGACACTGTCAAGATCTTGGGGTTTATGTCTCTCTTCATTATTAATATCAAGGGAATTGCAGTCTGTCCTGGTCCCCGCTGTCCTGTGCAAAGTCTTTGCTAGAAACAGACCTTTGAAAGTAAGACAGTACATGTCAGAAAAAATAACCACCAAGCCCTTTTGGGCACTTAAACTTTTAAAAATTGTTTCTCCCATCCACAATAAATTCCTGAATTCACTAATCTTAATTTCTTAAACTCAAGTACCCTCATTCCCAGTGCAGAAAAATAACTCATTTGATAAACCCGAGCTGTATAAAGGCACTGCCATTGACCTCTGTATTCAAGTTTCTTGTACTAACCAGTACAGCACCATCTCAGTTTCTTCTCCACTGCACCGTGTTCTGTACAACTGTCACAAACTTCAGCTGTTAAAAGAGTAAAATTATTTTTATGTGCCCTGTACATAGAGGCACATATTCTCTCGATAGAGAATTAAAGCCTTGCTTAAAGGCAGCCTGGCAAGATTCCTCTCAACACATTTTTACTTTGCTTGGTCTGTTTGAAGAACCTTGGAATGGTTCTCAATGGAGGCTCATATCAATGACTCCACAGAAACCAGGGTTCAAACCATTAAAAACAAGTGAGTGTAGCATCAGACTCAGCAGGCAAAAGGAGCTGCTTTTCCCACATCACTGACTGTCCAAGCTTGAAAGGGAATGAGAGCAGCTCCAGAAAGCCAGAGTCAGTTATGGAAATATTTTCAGACTGCCAACTGAAGAGTAAAGAGGATTTCAGGAATGCAGTTTGAGGTCATTCAGTTTTTCTCTACTACACAAGCCTGGCGAAGAAATAAGAAAGCCTCTTTCCCTAGCAACAAGTCATGTTGTACATGCTGCTTATTCAGCTGCAAATACGGCTTTTATCCCAGAGGTAATGGACTTAGAGAAGGCTATTCTTAAGCACTAATAAGCTAAAAGAACTCAATTATTTTAATTTCAAGACTAATGAGGCTCTCCTGTGAGCTATTCATTTTGCTACTTCAGGAGCCATGTGCACTTGTACCACATCCAAGTAAATAAAAGGAAGGAAGAAAAAAGTTATCATGACTCGGCCCTTTTAATGGACACAGACCTCCTACAGTGCTGGAATTCCCATTAAACAGGAAAACAGGAAGATCATCAAAAGCCCATCACCCACACAAAGGTCAAGCTGTAGAAAAGACTGATTATCACACAACTGCTTATCATCCCTAAGTGTTTGGGAATTTTTACAGCATTTAGACTGAGTGTGGGATGGAACACACTTGAATTCTGGTTTTCTCAGGCCACTTGATCCTAACCTGATCACGATTAGTCTAATGCACAAGTGCTCCTATCTGACAAGATCAAGAGATTATGGGAGATTACAAGGAACAGCACCACTGTTACTCCTATGTCACCTTCACTCTGCAAAGGACACACCCACTGCAGGTTCCTCTGTGCCACCCAAGACTCACTGCCACAACCTCCCATCACAGCTTTAAAAACTTAAAACAGACAATAGGGTTGCTAACCCCTGAGGACACAGAATTATTTCTTGTGTTTGAAAGCAAGGTGGGAGACAGCCTTCATTTTGTGCGGGGAAGAAAACCTTATTATTTTCTTAGTATCTGTGCACTTTCTATATTCTATTACTCCATCTTACAAACAAATTTATTTAAGTCTTGGCTAAGTCAGGTAGTGATTATATGGCCTTTGCAGCTGCTAAAACTCCTTAATACTTTACTGAAAACACAAAACAAACAGAAAAAAAAAGATAAAATTAAGACATGATGATTCAGTGCTACACCTCATGCTACTGACATCAAAATAAAACTTCCATTTCTCAAGTCACTCTTATTTGATTTGTGCCCCTCTAGCTCTGTCTGGCTATTCCTCATGCAATTCTAGCCCAGCACAAAATAGTGTGCTTCTAGATCCCTCCTCTCTCTTCTGCATTGACAAAATGGCTCTCTGAGCCTAATTTGATTTCCTGCTAGCTCAGTCATGACACCTGAAATCCTTCAGCCACTTTTTCTTTTCCTCGTGGCTGTTTACAGCACATAGGTGGCAGCCTATGAAGGATGCCTGCACAGACTGGAGAGCAGAGTGATGGCCAGTGGTAGAAATGCAGCCCCATTCCATCTCACCCCAGCTGCTTCACACAGCCTGGAAACCTTTTTCTACCAATTCTGCTTTGTCTCATTCCCACTCCCATCAATTTTCCCAGCAAAAAAAACCATAATAAAATTCTTTGCAAAGGCCTCAGACTCTAAAGCTACTACTGCACAGTTACCATTTTCAGAAATGTCCATCCTATCAAGAAAGAGTAAAAATGAAATTCAAATGTCTGAAACACTCCCTTTCAAATCCAAGCCATTGATGAAGCTCAAGCTCTTCTCTGCAAGCCAGCATAGAAGGCAGCTCAGCAGACACTGAGCATTTACTAGTTCAGTTTTATACAGAGTAACTTCCACATGGTCATGTGCTTTCTTCAAACCAAAAATTTCTTTTGCATCACATTAATGACTTGCTAAGGTATTTCAATTATCTGTTGCAGCATCAGGGCTGAGATGATAAAGCAGTCAACTATAGTTTTAGGCTTTCAACTTGTCTGAGAAAGGAGCATCATCATATAGTCTGTTTTCACCTGAACACTGAAAACTCATCAACTATGCCTTCACAAGTTTATCCCAAATTTCATCTGCACATTCAGGTAAGTAATTTTGAGTAAGCAAATCTCCCTACCCAAATGCACAGGCTACTGAAGTAGTCTTTCACAAGTCAGTGTAAACACGGTAAGAAATTAGTATTTGTGAGAAAATGGTGCGCAGGAGAAACAGAAGCAAAATCCAAACTGATAAAAGACAGCAGTTGCCTACTAAAATCTATCTGGCAAAACCAGCAGTCACCCCACAGCCTGCAAACTGTGAGCACTGTCTGAAACCCACATTTTTATCTCAGGTTACCTGACCAGAAGTGATCTGACCTGGACGAGTGCCTTTGCTGCCTCCTCGCAGGGCAGGGGGGTCACATGGAAGAACGCTTCTTCCCTTGTTTTTAACACTTTCTTCCCATCACTTCTGTTATCTTAGGAACCCTGCCATGAGCCTCATTGCCACAATCAAGGACATCCCTTCTACTCCACTGAGCTTCATTTCATACTGAGGATGATGAATGGTGGCAAGTCATCTCTAATTTATTGGGAATGTTATTCTCTCAATCCAAAACTGTTTGGAGCTGTCACCTGCTCACTCATTTTCTGTGTGTTAATATGGGACATAGGAGACACTTGTGAAAAACTCATGCAGGTGCTAGTAAAAATCCTGTGGTTAATGGCTGGATGAAATGATTCCACTGAATTCAACAGGGGATGATATATATTCCTTACAGAAATGTTTGGAGGTCATGAAACATCTCAGTATATTTCAGAGAACCTTGCAGTATAAAACAACTGTAAAATTACTGTTCCATCCTTTAATGTGATAAACAACATTTCCATAAAGGTTATGAAGAATTTCATGGTTGGAATAAACGGTTAATAAATCTGAATGTTAATCTTTGTTACTCTCTTTAAGCAGGAACCAGGCCTCAGTTTCACTATCTGATAAAAGAGCCAGCAGCAGTATTTACCTACACAAAAATAGAGAAAAATCCTATGATGAGAAGTGCTAATGCAAGTCTCAGGAAAAGAAGCGGGCATGTTCCTGCACCACACCTGCTGGCATCCCAAAGCCATGTCCCTTTTACTTTACCATTACATAGAAAGCATTTTTGCACAGTACCCATTATTCTCTTTATGTGCCAAGATGGGAAAATCTACAGGAACCGAACACCCACCACACTGCTAATATCTATCAAACCATGCATATGGGAAGATGCTCATTCTAATTTATGACATAGGCTTGGACTAGAAGAGCACGTATTTCCACAAATGAGTGGATATACTTGGCAAAGAAAAGCATCTGGCACTGCTCCATTACATTCATGCGATTTTTCCCAGCTCATTCACTTCATGTGATACTGGCATTCAGTCACTCAGCCACCAATAAAGTTAGGAGGCAAAACCAGAGCAGATGGGCCTCACCTGATGCTAAGTGACTGCATTCATCCCAGTATTATTATGCAATTCCTACAGATGCCATCTCTTAGAAAAACACTTCACATAATTGCCCATATGCAAACACTTGATACACCTATTACTTGACTGTGTCACCAGCTCCCTCCACGAGTGTGGAGGGTGTAAGGTCCAATGTAATTTACCATTACACTCTGTAGTAAAAAATAATTTCTAATCTCATAGAAACTTATAAAAAGTGCTTCATTTTTACTGCCCCACAGCTGATGGTACAGGGCCTTTACTCAGTTATTTCAAGACAGGGTGTATAGTTTCTTTCAAAAAATTAGAAATTACGACCTTACAGTAAGCTTTCTTTATAGTTAATCCCACACAGAGCCTATGGTTCCCTCCTGCAGATAAGTGAAGTAAGCAAAGGGACCAAAGAAACAATCATCAGACAGGAAAGTGCTCTGGTGAAAAGCTACAGAATTTCAAATGTGAATTCACAGATTCCTGCCAGCTGTGCTTATATCCAACGTACTGCTAATTTAGAGAACACAGTAAGCATCTTACTCATCCCTAAAATGGTTACAGCTCTCCTCACAGGTGGCTGGCACAGAACTGTCACCAGCAACAGCCACCCTAGCACGCTGTGGAAGAGGGTATTATCCCAAAGCAGTAGCTCACCCCATTTGTCCTCCCCAGCTCTGGCACACTCACCAACCCATTAAGAACACACTGAAGTCAACACAGAGATGTCAACAAAGCACATCCAAGCTCTTAACATTCAGACCCCTGTGCTCTTAGGCACGTTTAGAAAGGCCATTTCCACCATGGTGACATCCTGGATAGTAAGAGCCAGGCTGCAATGAATAATTACCATTTTCACGGAGTCTTTATGTGACACACTGCCCCCATTCTCTGAGCCACAGGGAGCTCAACCCTCTTTTTCTCTTACAAAACACATTCCCTGGGTTTAAAATGACACTACTCTTCTAGAAAACTAACTGTAGTATCCCCAAGTTCTTTCAAGTGAATAAAAAAATCTTCATTGCTCTGCTCATTTTCACAGGGCTTGTTAGGTTGCTTATGTATGCAAGTGCTGAATGCATGAAACTTCTCATTCCTTCTCCTGAATGTGTTTCCTCCATTTCCCACTAAAAGGCAGGCCTTGAGCAACAACAACAACAACAACATAATTCCTGGAGCTCACTATAAAATACTGTTAAAAAAAAATCCAGGGATATTTACTTGTCTGTCTTGCTGAAGACAGCCTAGCATTTGCAATTTCTCCTGAAATGACAATCCCAACCCAGGGATTAAAAATCAGTGTCTCAGCTTTTACAACACCAGTGACTTAAGTGACCTTTTTTTTTCTATTTATGCATCTGACAGTTTTGAAGAGCTGTTACCTTACTTAAGGTAAGTTTTAGTATCCCCCTGACAGAATCCACAGCTTTGTCTTAAACAAAAATCATTGCCACATAGAATACATGAATGCGTGCATCCTATTGTGCATGTAATCCACAAATGAAACTAAATTAGTGATCAATTCCATTTAATTCTTTATTTAATATTGTATAAGCTACTCACAAATGTCTTTATTTTCAAAATATTAAATACAATTGACTCTTATTTTTAAATTTTATTTAAAATATTATCTCTATCTCCTTTTAGTCATTTTGCAGTGTTTTTAGGCTAAAAAGTGTTTATGAAATTATCCATATACTAAAACTAACTGTGGATTATTGAAAATACCTGAAAACCACAAGCGTAGGCTTTTCCTTTTGGGAGACTGAATTCCTCCCCACAGAAGACTGCACAAGGATTTATATATTTTGCAAGTCAAAATAGGTAAAATTTTCTGAAAGTACATTTCAGAAACTCTTCAGTTCATTCAGGTACCTGCCAGGTTAGGCAGGGCAGATGGGCATTTAAAGATGAACATCTGTCCAGATCTACTCCCTTAGGCCTCCTGCCCACCTCTCTCCCATGACACTTCTGTTCTTTCTGAACGTTCCCAATAGCCTCCAAATCCCAGCTCTTCTTTTGGCACTTTGTCCTTCCACTCCACTTAAACAACATAAAGGTGGGAAGAATATGAAAGGACAGTATTACCTGAAGTAATTATACAGTAAAACACAATTGTATCCTGAGCATGCTTTGTGTCACTGTGCAAGACACAAAATGGGATCTGACACCAGAATTACATGACACAGGCATTCTAGTCTTTGCCACTCAGGACAAATACAGCCATAAAAAGAGGACCACTCTCCTCACACTCACCTGAACCACACCTTTTTCCAGTGGTTACTCCTCCAGTCCTTTTGCTGGTATGCAGGAAAAGATCTAGTGATCTATTTTGACATTCACCCCTCATTCTTACTTGCATGTCTCAGTTTTTCCCTTTGCTTTTATGCACATAAACAAGGCCAAAGCCCAAAGCTCACTTCTTGCCTACCTGGTTCCTAGAGCCTCTGATCTAAAACTATTTCTAGTCTTTTTACCAGGCTCCACATACAAAATTGAGTTTTCTTAGAAAGGCTTCCCACAAAAACGCTGGACTCATTTTGAAAGTAACACAAACTTGGATTTTCAAAAGCATCATGCAGGATCACTTTCACTTCAGATAGGAAGTCAAAAGACACATCAACACCCTTCCATTAAATCAGTCTTAATCTTTCTTTTCAGACAGTCCTTAACATGTGAGCTATTCTCTCAAAGAAGCACAGGTTCCTTCCTTCTCCTCAGCCCACCACCCAGCCAGACTCACAGGCAGTCTAAGCTCAGCAACCCTTTCTGAAAACTTCCTTCCCCCTCTCCTCTACATACTGCCCTGAAGAAGGCAGGCAATAATAGCATTGCCTGCAACACTGCTACTATTTGAGAGAAATGCAGGCATAACAACTTCCCAAAATTTCAGACATAATTATATCCCTTAGGTAATCTCTTCCCAAAATAATTCAAGTAGAGTGAACTCTACCTTCCTGTAACATCACCTTTTGGGTCAAGTCAGAGGTTGTCTCACAGTACTTACTTTTGCAGGTATCTCTTCTCCTCTTCCAACCCTGACCATTGTATCTCCCAAAGCAGATCATCAGAGTTTTCTTTTCTGGAGGGACCTATTACTGCCTCGCTCCTGCTGTGCACACAGTGGCTGAATTATTAACTGTGTAAGCAGTTAATAGAGAAAACTATCATTGAACCTTCCCGCTGACTACACAGGCATTAGCAAACTCCACAATCACAGCAATTCTTTTCTGGATAGTATCCATTATTCACAGTCACCCTACATAAAAAGCCTTTATGCTCTTCCTATTTGCAATGCATTGGGGACCTGCTGGACACAACCCACTGGAAAACTGGCAGCAGGGCTGCCTTGAGCTGGTTTCATTCTTCAGCAGCCTTATGTACCATTGGGGCAACACCACTAATTTGAGAGAAGCATGGGTATTATTCTAAAAACTCATTCTACTGTCTGCTTTAACATCCTTCTTCTACTGTCAAATGTTCATTCAGAAGCGTCTACTCATCAAGATTTAGAGACCATTCTACAAAAAAAGCCTTTTTCTCCCTGTATCTTCCACAGAGCATACTTTCATGAGCTCTACTGTGAGCTGCTGAAGGTTTTAAAAACAGAGCTAAAGTCTTTTATGGGAAAACCCTACAAGCCAAATGCTGAAACTAAATGCTATTTGCAGAAGCACACTGTGTGCTCACAAGGTGAGCCAAGCAGAATAATGCAAGCAAATAATTATCCTCTGAAGAAAACACAGAATGTGAAGAATAGTGGATAACAAATAATTCAAAGTCCTGCCAACATTTTAGGTCTGGAAGTTCAGCTCTTCCTCTCCACACCTGCTGTGAAGCCCTGGTGCAGTTCTCCAGCCTCTGATTTAACACACTTTTCCCTTGATCTCTGGTTACATTCCTTGAGCCTACACAGCACAGCTGAATTTTCTCACACAGCCCCCTCTGACCACATCACCCTCTTTCCCAAGGTCAAATGCTACATTCGTGTCCAACCTCCCACAGCACCGCATTAAAGCCCCTGATCTGAAAGAGACTGCACAGCTTTACATGTATGTAATTAACCTCTCTCTGAAATTATTCCTATTTGCATCCCCTCAACCTTGCCAGCTCAGGTTTGTAAGCCACAAACACCAACTTGACTAGATCACATTTGAGCTACTATAACACCAAAGCACTTTTATTGCTGCAATCACAGTACTGGGCAGCATCTCCTCTGTCTCTGCACCAGGACTCCATTCCCAGAAGCAAAGAGATGGTAGAACAGAGTGGTGGAAATCCATGATCCACGCTCTTCAGATGGTCTGAGTCCCGATACATGGATGCTGCCAGAGGAAACCAAGTGTGAACAATATTTAAGGGCCCTTCACCTTTGCCTGGTTCCCATTTCCCCAGCCCTGCTCCTCTCCCAAAGCACAGTGCAGTGCGACAGAGAGGGAGAGGAGCAGCAGCACACTGTGGATGTTTAAAGTGAAAAAAAGCAATATAAGTTAAACTACAGAAGAGACACTGTCTAACAGATTATGTATCAGTCAAGTACACTTCAGCAGTAGTGCATTCTTTTGGTACTCTGAAAGCTTTAGAAGGAATAATATGAGCTCACCTGTGGTGAACTCAAAACTTTCAGAGTAAGAGAAGAGGGTGTGGAAAGCATCTTGCACAACTGCTGATCCCTGCACTGAAGGCAAGTCAGACTGCTGTCATTACAGAGAGTATCACTCACCTGCAACCATGCACCACTTCTGACAGATGCACTTAAGTCTCAGACTTAAGCATATTTGTGAAGGAAGGTATCAGAAATATTAGAATATTTACGAGAAATTATTATTTTTTTGTAAACACAGCAAACATGAATCACTGAATTAACGAAACCTTTTTAATTTCTGAAACACTGTGTGTTCCAACAGCAGTACTGGTACTGCTGGTTTTGTATCTCAGTTATATCCAGAAGCAGCAAATTGAGCAGGAGCCCCAGCAGGGAGATGAGACTGAGACACACCTGTAACAGTACAGACTCCACACACAACACTGCTCTAGCCAGAACAACACTGCTTCAAGTCAAACAACCACCATTCACACATACAGCTATTCTGGGTATTTTCAGCAGGACATAACCATAATAAGTCTCAATGCTTTCATCTTTTGGGACACTAGGAAAAGCACCATCAACTCAACCTAGCAGATCTTCCTTCTGTTTAATTAAACATTTTATTAGAAAAAACTATGTAGTTATTTATTAATCATATTTTAAAAGTCCAAGAATACAGCTGTGCTGTGAATGCTAGCCAAGAATGGGGATCTTGGTTTTGTGTTTTCCTCATGTCAGCTTAGCAACTTAATTAGCTCTACTCACAATGTTAAATACTCTCAGAACGAGAATTAAATCAGCCTTTTGTAACATTCAGAGCAGTAGCAGAGTTTTTTTCACTCAGTTAATTGGATACTTCTTGCCAGTGTAACAAAAGGACACCAAAATGATCACTGTGTTTATTAAACTAATTGTTACACTAAAGAGGTTAAAACAAATGCCATCAGGCACACTTGTTTGTTTTTAAAATTGGTTATAGTCTGTTGCAATCACAAACAGGCCTTGTGAAAAAAAATAAGAGTCATAATGCACTGGTCCTAAAATCATGATTTCACACTTCAGTGAAATCCCTCTTTTCACAGTCCAAACTCACAAGTGCCTTGGGAAATATAAACCTCCAGCTTGCAGAGAAGTGAGGAGGACTGGGTCTTATCTTCCCAGTGAAAACTGCTCCATAGACACCAGTGATAGCACTGAATTCTGCTAGACTTATGCTTTTTATTGAAACAAGTGCTTTAATAGAAATTGAAGACTATTTTAAAGAAAAAAACCCTCCCCATTTCCTCTCTAGCATGTCTTCAGCCTAAAGTACATGAATCCTTGTCTCCAGCTGGCTCAGAACAGTTTGATTACTCATAAAATCCTCTATCTTCACCTTGGTATGAACCAGAGGGTAGAAAATTATCTTATGCATTTCTTCTTATGGTCCCATTATAAATGCCAAAGATTTACTTCACTCTGTCCCCTCTACTCTCAGCTTAGGTTAACCTATTAAAAACCAAGGCAATTGGCCAGAAAATTAAAAGTCAAAAACTTCAGTACATCAAAAAACCTGACACCAAAAAAAAATAAAAATCTGTGTTTTATTTTTCAGTTACGACTTGCACTTCTTCCCAGATACTGTTGGTTATATAAAAGACATCATATAAATCCTGAAAGAAAATGAAGAAACACACCTGGAATAACAATCAAACCCAGGAAGCAAAAGGAAAAAGATCTTCTGTTGATCCGAAGGTAGTTAAATGGAATGTATTTTACAGCCTAGGTTGTGAATGAAATCTAACACTAGGCTTCTTCCAGACTAACCCATGAACTCTCATGCCAACAACATCCCCTCAGGAGCCCACCACCACACAGATCTTGCTAAGCCTCACCCCCCCCACATGGAGCTTTTCACTCCAGGAAAGATGCTTTGGTGACAGGAGAGGCTGGATACTGCATGGAATTTAATACAATTTCATTAAAGGAAATGAAACCAGTTTGGTGCTCCTGAGACTGATCTGGCATTACTGAGAACCATAAAGAAGGTTACAGCACAGCAAACTTCACACTGTTACCTATCTCCTTTCCCAACACCACTGTGCGCCTCATCCAAGCTCTTCCCATGGCCAAACTCTCCGCTCTCAAACATTTATGTAAGGAATTGTGAAAACAAATTTATCTCAGTCTGCCATTTTTCTTTATCCTTTTCAGAGATGTGCTAACAGGACCTGCACCAAACACCAATTAGGCTAGCATTTCTCAGGGGGTGTTTTCTCAAAAGTCCCTCTAGGCAATGTTTTCCCTGCTGAAAGGGAACATGTAAAAAGTTAGTTTATGTAGCACATCATCTGTCTCACCCACATGAAACTGGATCATTACACAGGATTTAAAGTATGCAGATGAAGAGGTACTACTGCACTCAACACAAGATATCAAGGAAAGCAGTGAAGCTCACTCCAAGATACTGTTAGTGATTCTGCATTAGAAATTAAAGGTTTTATAATCAAGTGTACTGAGCAACAACATTTGCAGAAAAAACAGCAGGAGAAACACAATATATACGTTACTTGTTAAATACATTCTTCGTTTGAAAAAACTCAGCTGTTTCAGTTATGGCTGGTACACAGTGGGATAGGTATCACTTGCAAGTCCAGGGAGGACTGGGAAATCTGGCATCTTACCACTAGGGCAGTTTATGGCAAATAGTAATTTTAATAAAAATGACAGGCTGAAGTTTTTAACAATATCCTTTCCCACACAAATACTAAACCTCTTCTTCAGATGTGGAGCATTATTTATTGCTCTTTAAGTGAGGAAAAGGAAAGGAAGGATGTGTGAAAAAAATGCAAGGGTCTCTCACTCTGACTGGGCTCCAAAACATGTAAATAATTCTCTATTTCTTTCAAAAAGCTTCTTCTGAGATCTCC
Organism: Turdus rufiventris; assembly: GCA_013186435.1. NCBI lineage: Eukaryota > Metazoa > Chordata > Aves > Passeriformes > Turdidae > Turdus > Turdus rufiventris. Next base: position 5,995,132 of record PYHW01010582.1, on the reverse strand, counting down.
CCTGTACTCTGGCAAATACAGTGGCTTACTAAAGCATCAGCTCATATACTTAAAAACACAGCCTTCTGTCTGTTTTCTATCACCTGCATGACCAGATCATTACAGTAATGCTCAGTTCATGTCAACCAGCTTCCAAAACACATGTGTGTCTATGAAAGTCCTTAGTACTCCTCAGCTGCTTGTGGTTATTATTCAAGAGTAAAAGAGTGGAAACACTGCGATTACTCACTCAATGCAGGAGCACTTTGTGGGCAGCTGCATCGACTTTTAATGGATTTTATTCTGCAGTCCAAGCAGTAAAAGAGAAAAGTTCTTGTTAGCTCAACTTCTGTGCTGCAAGCCTGCTGGAAAGGATGTCCCTCCAGTATTAGAAGTTAATTTAGCTGCTTCAGTTACTATTCAACCCCTGGACTCCCTTCTGAGGCTGCCAAAACAAATACCACCTGTGAAGGCCATTCTCATAAACTTGTTCCATGCAAAGGGATTTGAAATGTCTGGCTCAGCTCGTCAGGGAACACGTGGCAGCCCAAAAGCTCTAAAAACCAGCACCGGAAGCTTTTTCTTGCCCACAGTGACCATTTTATATGGCACATCTTCACCACGTTGCTGTATTCAAATTTGCATAGGATTCATGTCATTTTCCATGTAAGAGCATTTATGCAGTCCAGCTGAATCAAGCTGAAATCAGTGGACTTCTGTGAATGCTGCTAAAAATTATTGCTAGACTAAGTTCTTAGTTACTGCAGCAACAACATTAAGTAAAATCCTTTAGCAATACATGGAAATAAGCAAACACATCCAGGATTTCTTTATTTTGAGACATTAACTGTGGCCTACACCAGATAACAGAACCAACTTAACTTTTCCATACCTCAAATTTCCCTTAATAGCATATGCTAAACTAAAAGCTATGAACAGGAACTTCAGGTTATGAGTTAATCAAACGTTACTGAATTTCAACTTTCAGACTCCAAAACATACTCATCTATTTATTACCTCACATGTTTGCCCTTAAATAAGAGAGAATTACTACAAAGCCTCTGCTGCCCAAATTTATGGAGTGTGAAAAAAGATCAAATTTTACAATGGTTAAGGTTCCACATGTACTCGAAAGAAAAAGCATTAAGTTAACTTAAAGATTAATCTGGAGGCCAATTTTCATGGAATTCCATCGTATGGTCTCACATGTGCTGTGTAGCGGTATTCATATTAGTTGGTTTACTGTTTCTATTAAGCGAGGAAATGCAAAGAGAAACATCTACAGCAGACCACTGCTGTCTCACTGACACAAGGCACTGCACACTGCACTGGAGTGCATGAAACCACTGACAGGATTAGGAGTTAACATCAGTGTCTTTCAGACAAGAAGGTGGTAGTAAGACAGTAACAATCATCCAACATAACATCAGGTGTATTTTTTAACCAGCCTGACACATCCTTACTCCTCTCCACACAACTTCCTTAATCTGTTAAATATACATTGATTAGCATTCACCAGAAATGCTCTTTTCATTTGGTAGCAAAAGAGAAAAGAAAAAGACAGCATCTCTCCTTGCCATCCCAAATCCTGGCACGAGTCAGAAAGAGAGAGGAAAGGAGAGAAGTAGAGATGGTGTGAGCATAAAGGGAAATAAAAAGCTCAAGAGTGCTACAGGCTGGGCAGCCCCACCACGATGGAAAAGCAGCTCTTGCCATCCATCCATGTAGCAGCTTCTTACATTTGGAAGTCCTGCCCATCCATGCAATGCAAGGAAGCACACTACGGGTTGAACTTCAGCATTAGCAAGCTTTTACAAGCAAGCCAGTTCCCTGGTCCCAGTAACAGAAAGGTGGGGGCAGCCCTCTGAACATTTGGACTAGGCAGATGCATTGGCAGCCAAAACCTGAAATTAAGCTGTTGGCCAGTTTACATCTTATTAGAGCCTCTCTTTTCCAATCTAACAGCAGGTGTTGGCTGAGTTAATTACACACACAGTTTATACAACACATGGTAGCATACTCGGGAGCTTCTGAATGCACACACATGGGTCAACGGTGCTGGCACTTTCAGTCAGTGCCACCAGGCATTCTTGCTTTGTTCTATTATAAAAATATTTACTGGAACTAATTTCCCAGTTTGGATTGATTAAAGATACAGAAGTCTGGGAACATGTATTTATTGTTCCCAAACAGCTTTGAAAAGAGGACCTGGGGCAGTACTGACTGCCACACAAACAGGCAGACTCAAATGGGATCATCTTTTCTTTACCATCCTGCGTTTTGAGTTTGGTTATAACAGCAAAAGTCCCCGTGGAATGCACAAGCTGAAACACTGTAGAAGGTTCACATTTCCCACCTACCAAATTGTCTCATTTCAATGAATTCTGAAATTCAGTCACTGGACCTGTTTACTAAAGCCTAAAATGAGATAGGCACGTTCTCAGCTGGGCATAGGTTGGCACATCTAGGCCCTGTGTGGTGGGGAGGTGGGTGTCAAAATGCATTTAAAAGGCTGATTATGGAAAAACAAACTTTCAGTTTAAATTGAAGATCTACTCAGGCAGCCAGCATGCTAGGGGCATGGGGAATAGGAAGGCAACCATTGAAACTGTTATTTTCCAAGCTGTCAAATGGGACAGAGACACTGAACCATGCTAGTGAGCAATGCCCATACAAGCTGGCCCTTTATGAATGTTACAGGCACTGGGGGAGGAGAGGGGCGCAGTCATTTCACCAGCCTGTGCATTCAGAGGCAAAGGAAAACCCAGGGCAAGTGGGAGCCAGAGCTGGATCTGAAGAAAGACAACATCAAGAAGGACAAAAAACTGCACCTGGGAGCTGTTCTGAAAACTCAGTCAAGTTCAGGAAGCATGAAAGACTCCAAGCCCTTAGGAATGAAGCATGCATAGATTTAAACAAACTGGTATTAACAGCAGAATACAGCAGCTTGCAGATGTTGACAGTGCAGTCACAGCAATGATACAACTGCTACTTAGAAATCTGACTAAAAGAGACACTGAATACCCCTTGCATTGCACTCAAAACTAAAAACCATCTTCTCAGGGGAACTGACTTTTCAATTGCATAAAACGGGGCAAAACACAGAGCAAAAACTGCCTGATTTTGGCACAGACTCCATAATCTTGCACAATGTTTAGTAACACTCCTGTAATTACTGTGGTAGTTAATGCTTCAGGAAAAAACCTTTTCCATTCCTGTGAAAAATCTGTAAGACTCCTACTGGGTCAAGCCCAAAGACTTTTTAAAGGAACAAAATAAAAAAAAAAAACCTACTGAAAATTCAAGTTCACATTTTTGATCTGAAAGAAGTAGAAAAGGGGATTAAAGTTTGAATTTGATCACCTCAAAGTTGAGTACCTCAGTGATGGATCTTGTTGCTATTTGTCTCAGGCTGAGAACAGAAATTTAGTCCTGTGAATTTGAGAAACTCTTCCCCAGCAAAAGAATAATGGCACTAGAAGTACCCTGGTATCAAATAAACTCAGTCTTACCACACTAATCTCCCACGTACAAAATTCCCATGGGTATCTACTGACCAAAGTGTATTATTACACCTTTAAAAGCACTCATATAAGCCACTGAAGTAAAAAAAAATGTGTCTCAGTAAGTTCCTGAAGCCTGCAGCAGCAAATTACTTAAAAACTTAAAAGGGTATTAGAAATAGCCAACTTTCTATGTAAAAGCCAAGACCTATCCTTTGATAACCCTCCCTGTATTTCAGAAATTTCACTGCTTTAGTTGCAGAAGCCTGTTTATATTCATATAATTGAGGAGCCATTCATGGAACACCCAGTAAAAGAGCCCAAAGTAGTTCTGGGCCTTTCCCTTCACCCTCCATTCCACTGCACTCATATGAACCATTTAAGGTGTGCTTTTTGATGGATTTTTTTGTGGAGATTTTTGTTTGTTTTTTTAAGTTCTATATTTACCACTGTCCAATAGCAGAAAGTCTTCCTGGTAATATTTTGGCATCTGGCAAACATCCCTCTGATGTCAAGAAAACCCTGTTTAACTTCGTCCAGTATATTAAGTTTATAGTGACATTACTGAGAAACTTCTATCAACCCCCACCCCCATTTCTTGTGACACCTGCATAATTTCATCTGATTAAATTTTTCCTTTAAAGTTTACAATAGGTTTGCACAGGCAAGAGTTCACCCTGTAGCACATGTCATCCCAAAACTGTTTCTACTTGCCTGGATTAAACAAGTGTTTAGCCTAGAAATGGAAAATTTAAATAATCATTATCAGTGGCTTGGGCATTCCTTGTTGTTTTCACATCAAGTCCCTGAACTGGCTTTGTAGATTTTCAAGCAAGGCCCACGAAGCCAAGCATGGACTTGGTGCTTCACACCCTTCCCTCAGCCAGACTGAGGGGGCTGCTCTTAAAAATCAAACCAAAACCTACTGAGAAGGTGTTTCACTTGCTGTGCTACTCATCAGTATTTGCACAAAAGCTGGTTCTTGCTGCTTCCCAGAGACAAGGAAGGACCAGAGTGCATACTCCGATCTCCCTTGACTGAAAATGCTCTAGGCAGCAAGGAGAGATCAGTTCTTGGGATGCAGTTCTCAAGTGCATGCACAATTAGGTTTTTGCCCTCCAAATTGAAATGTTCTCCACTCCCTTTTAACCTATAAAAAAAACTATGATGCTCAATCTTTAATCATATTCAATACTAATACTGAAGGATCTTCCCTGCTAAGGCTAAGATAGAAATTATGCAATTATCATAGTGGTTTCTATTGACATTCACTAGAAGCTTGATTTTAATTTTAAAATGCAACTGCAGTTCATCAAGTTTCCTATTAATGCTATTAAATGGATTTATCGGTCGATGAAATTTTTACACAAATTGCATTAAATGGGAAGCACTGCATCTGGCAAGAGACACAAAGAATAACAAAGAGGGGCTTCTTCAAGTATGTAACCAAAAAAGGGAAGGTCAAAGAAGGTGTACCCACCCCAATAAACAACACTGGTACACTGTTAACAACAGATGAAAAGACTGAGGTACTCAACCTTCTTGGCCTCAGTCTTCAGTGGCAAGCTCTCTTCCCACACCTCTCCAGGGAGGGACAGCAGGATGGGGACTGAGGGAGCAAAGTTCCTCCCACTGTAAGCAGAGATCAGGTTTGTGACCACTGAGGAACCTGAATGTACCTGTGTCTCTGGCACCCAGTGAAAGCCATCCCAGAGTGCTGAGGGAATTGGCTGATGCAGTTGCCAAGACACTCTCCATGATACTCTAAAATCCATGGCAGTCGGGTAAAGGCCCATGTGAAAAAGGTAAACTTTGTACCTGTCTTTAAAAATGATAGAAAGGAGGACCCTGGAACTACCAGCCTGTCAGCCTCACCTCTGTGCCTGGGAATATCATGGAACAGATCCTCCTAGAATCTGTGCTAACTCACATGGAGGATGGGGGAGATGAGACCCAGCACGGCTTCACCAAGGGCAAGTCCTGCCTGACCAACCCCAATGGTCTTCTGTGATGGAGTGACTCCATCTGTGGACAAGGGAGGGTTACAGATGTCATTTATTTGGGCTTCTGTAAAGCCTTTAACATGGTTCCCCACAAAATCCTTCTTTTTACACTGGAGAGAAATGGGTTTCATGGTTAGACTGTTAGGTGGATAAGGATAAGGAATTGGATAATGATTGTCACATTCAGAGGGTAGTGGTCAAGGACTCAAAAGGCCCAATGGTCATCACTGACAAGAGGCTGAAACTGGACAATCTTTAAGATCCCTTCCAATCCAGGTCATTTTGTGATTCATTCTACATTTTTTCCAGAAAGTAATATACTATATTTATATAATCTGTTTGTACATCAGAGAACATCTTTCCCTTATAGACAGAACAGTGACCTGTACTTAAGACTGCAGTTGCTGTTAACTCACTTTCAGTCAATGACCAAGTCAAATGTCACATTTAAGATGGACACTCTTCCACTTCAATCTCCTGTCCTATCCCAGAGCCTAAGATACTGTCAGTCACTGAATACCTTCCAGCATTATAAGTTCTTAACTGTTCAAGTTAAGTAAAGATCTGGAGGACAAAAACTGCATGGCAAACTGTTCAGGATGGGATATAAACTGAAACAGCAGATCCTTGTCAGCTTTCAGACACACACCAAAAGTGTTTCCTGAAGGCTAATTCATAGCTTTTCAAGATCTGCTGTACACACCTCAAATTCAAGTCCATAAAGCAAACTGAGTCTCAACAACATTGAAGAGGTGTCTGAAATTCAAATGCTGCTTACACTGAGCTTGTCCATTCTTGTTCATTTACAACCTAACAGCAACGATGTTCCAGTATGGGTTACCAAGCTTTGCTCCCACTTCCTCAGTAAACCCCAAGAGTGAGACAGCAAAACTGCAAAAAGTAGATAATGCTTCAGATCTCCCTTCTGCTGCTCACAAACCACAGAAAAAGCAAAATGTCTTATGAGCTGGCACTAGCTTCCTCCTCCCGGCTTCAGTCAAGACCACGTCAACTCTGACACAGCTGGAGAGGGTAACCATAGGAGAGAAGGAATAAATGAATTTTCATGGGCTGCATTTAAACAACAGCCGTACTGTGGAACAGGGAACGCTAAATTCTGATTTCTTTCAGCTGCCCACATTTCAAGCTCAGAGAGCTGACCTTCAGATCTAGCACACTACTAGCTTTCTAAAGCACAAAATACTAATAAGAATTAAGAAAGCAAAACCCAGTATCACTTCCAAGCAGTAAAGATTTATCAGAAATCAGATTTTATTCCTTCACATGGCTTGCTCACTTATTTGTTAGATTTTTTTTTTTGTCCTGTAGAATTAACTAGATTATTGCTATCCAAACACACATCTTCAATAAACAGAAATGCCATCTTTGCCAGATCCCCAGAGATATTTCAGGGATATCAGAGCAAACGATAGATGTTAATTTATTGATAAAACATTACAAGGGCAAGATTCATGTGTTTGATGATAATAAAGAATCAATGACAATTCAGTGACCTTGACTATAACAGCTGTGCATTGCTTTTTCTTCTGTTGTTCCTCCCTAGCTCTGCATGCCTGTAGGCACAGGTTGGCAGAGGCAATTCCCCACACTCACACCGATAGTTAATGACTTCTAAATTTAATAGCTTCGATGCCAAGGAGATGTGTACACACACTGACTAAAGCATATGTGGTACCTATCTCTGTTACTAGCAGGAAATGAGCCTGCTAGGAATTCCAAAGCATTTACTGATGGTTTAGACAGAAAATGCTCCTCCTTCTCTTTACTCCCATTATACACAGTAAGGAGAGTAAGGTCTGACAGATCACAGCATTTTTCTAAAATTTGGTTCCATTCACATCTTCCTCACTTTCAAAAACACAAACATCATGGCATAATATCTGTTACAGACTGAACAGAAGCCAAGCCCAAATGTTAAACAGACTGGTGCTCAGGACATCTGCTGAATTTGCACCAGAAATTGGATTCTGCTTTTCTGTAATTCACATTAACATGAATATAAGCTGTGAACATAAGCTCACTGGTTTGTCTTGTCCTCTCCTACTGTAGTTCTTCCACCAATATGTACACACATACACAGGGTATGCAATTGGAATATTCCTCAGTACAAGTAATCACTGCTTTCTGCCTCCTTCCAAATATAACCAACCAGCAAACAAAATAAAAACTCCAATCTGATTTGGAACAAAACCTCATTAACTTTCTTCCATTATATAATTGTCTAAAAGAATTACTGTACAACCATAAATTGTACAGAATGTACAATCCAGCCAAAAACAAAGAGATATTTATCCTAAATACAGATCCAATATAACAAAATATGCTTGCCATTTCCTAATATCCTTGTGCACTGAAAATTCATGTTATCTGTGGAGTTCTTGGCTTTAGCTCTCCACAGCAAGAACAACAGGGTTCCCAGAAGGTCATAGTGATTTTCTTGTCACAGTTAATGCAGCAAACTCTTCAATGTAATGGGAAAAAATTGTTCTGTATATGGCATTGAACCTGGGACATATTTCAGGCACTGGCACTTGTGCAGTTTGCTTCAGAAACATTTCAAAAGCTACATCAAGGTGAGCTATTGACTAACCCTAATTTGGACAGGCCCATAAATTTTCCAAACCCATTGGCATATTTTAAGTTACATTTCTCCCACCCTACTTTACATTTCATTATGAATTTGCTTGAGACTAAAGTGAAAAATTCAAATAAGCTTTTGGTTATTTCACAAGCTGCTACCTAACCCATCACAAGTATCAGATCAGAATCACCACCTCCGTTTCACAAAAGGGAAGCAGCAAAGTCAACAGGATATTCTGAAGCCATCCCACAGGTCAGCAGCAGGTGGGCAAGAAGATAATTTGGGCTCTGGGCTGTAGAAAGTTCCATGAAACACAGCATTGTGCCACCTCTTAAAAAGTCATGAAGTCTTTGCATGCAAACATCCTGGCAGATTTCAAGTGCTAGAAGGCAAGTTATATTCTGGAAACCTAGGATCTGGCCTACAAACATTTTATTTTGATGGCTGCTTTTTATACTCATGATTAAAAACATGTATTTAGCAAAAGATATGCTGTATTTCCCTGAAGCTATTAACTATTTCATATTTAAAGTAATCATTGTATCACATAATTTGTGTACATATGCAATGTGTTAATTTGATTAACCTATACTACCTGAGAGAATTTTATTGGAAAACAGCTACCAAGGCTGAGAAAACAGGTACTTCGAAAATACCTCACACTTTGGAAACCATCTCCTCAAGACTGAATACTTTTCTTAACACATGTACTATAATGCAAGCTGTAAAGCTCAGCCAAGTGTCATGACCTGTTCCAGACAGGAAGCTGGATTAGATGGGTTTTACATCTCTGAGAATTCCCTGTGAAATTCCATACAGAAGGTATACCATCAGAAATTTAATAGCCATAAAAATATGGGTGTGATGATCATATTTTAGTACCTTCACAGAAGTAACTCACAGATGTCAAAGCTTTTTTCCTAAAGTCACAAACATCTGGAAAATCATTAATACATGAAACTATCATACCCCAGTAGATGCTAGCAGGAGATCCTTACTATCAAAGAGACTCAGGCCTGTCCCTGACCCAAGAGGCAGCACTATTTAACTCTACTCCTAGGGTACTCTGGGGATAGGCAGCCCTGAAGCACGCTAGTGAAAAAGCTAAACAGGAAAATAGATGAGGCTTAAGGAGCAGTAAATCACCTCAACAGAACCAGGCAGCAGACACCAGCTTGCTCCATTTTCATTTTACAGATGGCAATGTATTCAGGCTATGGTCTTATTTGGGAACACACAAAGCAGGGATACTCTACACAGTAAGTAGAAAGAAAAAAAACAAAAAAAAACCAGTAGCTTGTCAAATACAGTTTATTCATCTGCCTCAGTCAAGTCCATCTGACTGATGATTTTTGCTACTTGAACTTCCTGTATATTCCCCCCTTTTAAAATGCAGAAATGAGAAAACCTGATCTGAGAAAGGAAGTTTTAGAAATTAGTCTGATGGCAAAACCACATTAACTGCCAGGGCCTGAGTCAGAGTAATCAAAATCCCAAATCCAACACTGAGTCAGTGACAGAGATGGAGAAGTTGGGTGGTTTATACTCCAGACAATTCTGCTTGCAATAACTTACTTTACTCCCTCACCTCCCATCTTATCTGCTCCTTTCACTTACCAAAGGCTTGGTTTCATCTTCATCTTTGAAATAGTAGAGTTGGTCCCCCTTGAGGACAAACCAGCGCGTGTGCCAGGTCTTGACAAAGCCGCCCTGCTTCCGCAGCCACCCACACTTGATGGCAACGTGCCGGCCTTGGCTCAGGGCAGGAGTCTCTGAAGAACCATTGTGTTCCTCCATACTGGGAATGGGCAACTCTCCTGTTGGGCAAACAAGAGGAAAAAGTAAAATAATTAGATTATTATCCAGGCAGTAACTCGCTCCTTTCAACACAGCTGGAAAAGAAACACGCCTCAGCTACAAAAGCGTGTTAGAAAAGCATTTGCCATCTGCCTGCTTGTTCTCATACCAGCACCCCATCAGCTGAGAGAATTACTACTCACCTATAAAATACTAAAATAATCATGAACTGCTAACATGCGGGCAAGAGGTAGAAGTTTTGTTCAACTGCTGTGCAAGACATTTAGATCAGCACTGAAGAAGACATCAGCTGTTTCTTGAGGTGAGTTCTGCTGGATTACAGGCAGTAACAAGGAATGAACTTACAGTACTTCCTCAGACTAAGGGAAGCACCTCACTACTGGAAGTCCCCATTTTAAAAAGCCTCTGTTTCACCAAAGCTTAATTTTACCCCACCAGACAAGCAGCGTAGGGGTTTTTTTTATTACTGTTGTTGCTCATTTTACTGAAGTCCATTGAAAGGAATGGGGACAGTAAATGCAAGAACAGTTGCACATCACCTTGTACAAACCTGACTGAAGTGAGTGTGTGCCCAGACACTTCTTACAGACATCTGGCAATTCATGAAGAATTTTCGCCCACCTTAGAACTGTCAAAACTAGAGCTGAATTGTGGAACTAAACTTGACAAATTTCATGCAGCATTTTGGCCTTATTAAAACTATACCTTTTAACCATTTCTGGACTGTGAGGACTCTATTCCTGATGGATTTTGTACATTTATAATCATGTAGTAATAGGCTTAATCTTCATGATCAAAAAGCTTCTCCTGATCCTCTATTAAGTCTAGAGCACAAAGAATTTTGAGTTGCAAGTTCTGACATTTCCAGTTAAAATGTAAATCCAACCGAAATCTACATGTGCCAAAGAGTTTATACCTAAACAGAATAAAATGTGACTGTGACCACAAAAACAGCAGGGTGCAAAATCAATGGTGAGATTTCACTGTAAGTGCTTGAAGGATAGCATGTTTCTCTTCTTGCCTCATCAAGAGCTTGCATAGCTGTTAGGGCCCAGAAAAGCTGGCTTCTTGGGCACTTTTTTGTTTCCAAACATCGGGTTGGGAGAAGAGTTAAATATTCTTGACATTGCAGGCAGCAGACATCTCTGACTAAAAATAGGGAGACTGAAGCTTCATGTTCTCACTCTGGCAAAGTGGGTTAGTGAGTCCAAGCCTGGCACTCCTGCTCTGGGTGCCCTACACAGCAACAATTCCTTCAATGAACATTGTGAATGGGCACCAGCATTGCAAAGGGATGTATTCAGCTTCTAAGGCAGAGTAGAAATGCAGAAAACACACTCATTTGACAGACAAGGCCATCCCTCTGACAATTAATAGATAGTGTTAGACCAACATAAATTAAACACAAGAGGGGATCCATAGACTGCAATCAGAAGTGCTTTTCAGCCCTTTTTTCCTATGGCTCACATATTCCATTTGAACCACCTTCTCCAGCTGCCACCTCTGTTGGGTGTTTGCAGTTTTTTCTTTTAATACCCACACACAGTGTGTTTTCACATCCCTGTTCTGGGCTGGATCCTGGAATTTGCTTGCCACGATTAAAACCCCTCACTGCCCTGTGCCACTGAGGCTAACAGGGCTCAACACAAGCACAAAGGTTTCAGCAAAGTACAAATTGCAGGATCAAAACTTAAATCACCTGGTATTCTTCTCAGAGAAAGGAAATCTTTCTCCTGTCTCTTTAGAACTCACCTAGAGTCACCCAGAACACTTGTACTGTGAGATTTCCTTGAGCCAAGTGTCACCACAAAACATATAAACATGTCTAGCTCTCTGCAGAGCAGATAAGATTTTTGTGTTTGTGTGTCTGTGGTTACAATTACAAGAACAAGAACGAACCAGCAGATAAGTCCTCAGATCACACCGCCCTCTCTCAAAAGGAAATGCACCCAACTCATAATTGGCATTTTCTGAATACAAGGAAGAATCTCTTGCATGATGCTGGGTTTTGGCTGGACCAAAGCAGATGCCAAGAAGCAGACAAGTTACACCTTTAAAAAGTGAATTAGCAAATATTCTATGGAAAGCATTGTAAACAGCAGGTAAGATACTGCAACTGAAAAAAGGAACAAAATCATTGCCTGTAGGCTACCCTGAACTCCTTGGTGCACAACTGCTAAGCTGATCAACTCATCTCTGCTGCAGGGACAAGCCTCAAGGCAGGGGGAAAGGAGGAGTTTAAATACAGTGTCTATGTGTATCACTGCAGTGCTAAAGACATTGGGTCCCTATTGCACTTGGACCATAAACAAGAATCTAAATACCAAAGTCAAAAACAATTAGCTGCTTGGATGAAAGACTATCTTTTTATTTTCTTTCACAGAGTCACATGCCAGTGGTGCTGACACCAGTGTACAAAGTAAGTATCTGGATTTTTAGCTAGCCAAGGAAGATCTTACTACATCACCATCTCTTTGTCTGGTAAAATTTCTAACTATTTCTCTAATACTAAAACAAATGAGGTGCAGGGGAGATGACAACAGATCCACTGCTCCCAAATCCTCACAGGACAATGCAAGATCTTTAAAGTAGAAGTATATACTTAGACATGCTCTGTACAAAAGCTGTATTATTCCATTTGTTAGGGATTTAATTCTCTTCAGCAGTTAAAAATTCAGCCACCTAGCTTGTTTGCATTTAGTCCTGAGATTAAGTTTATGTGTTGTTTTTCATATATCCTTCCCTTTCAATGTCTGCCTACTACAAACCAGACTTGGAATCAGAAATTCCAGCAGCTGGCTCACTTTAACTACTTGTTTTTACAGCTGTTTCAACACTAAGATCATAAAAATAAATTGCAGAAATATCAGGGTGCTGGCACTGATGCAGAGAACAGCGAGGTGCAAACAGTATGTAAACAACACATGACAAAGTGTGGAATTACATCAACATACTCCAAGTCCTCTCAGTCTCATAAGAAGAGGCAGAAAGCCATGCATTTTCAGCACTAAATGAGAATATTCCTCAAACTCATCTTCTCAACAGGAAACACAACTTGTACTTGCTGCCAGAGTCAACTCTACTGACTTGGCCAGCCTCCAGTTAGGTAATGACCAGAACTGAATAAATTCTGTGCAATATATTCATTTGGGGATGCCTGTGGGCTCACACTCCTGGGCTTGTCTGGACATCGGGAGTGCAAAGCAAACAAAATGAGAAATGTTCCCTGACACATTGGCTCTGCATCAACCTCTCCTGGTCCATGGAGACCATCACCATCTACCACTGCTGGCCTCAATCCAACATTTTTCTGCTCCCATAAAGCCACTTGCCTCTCTCACTGGTGTGTCTAGAAGGCAACTAACTGCACTTATGTTCTCCTTGCCAATGTGGAAGGTCTGTGCCAGTGGCAGGCACAGAAAGCAGGGAAGTGCTTCTCCTCAGCTACCACTCACTCAGTACTTGAATTATGGAATTGGGCATCTCCCCCAGATCCCAGCATCTTGCCAAGAAAGAGTCAGAGAAACTCATTAAAGCACACCAAATCCAGTTACAAGAATAGTCACAGGACTGCACGAAGATGATCTGTTTGGCAAGGAACCCCAGTGGTTTGCAGTCAATGTTTTTCTTCTCACTAAAATTTCTCATGGCCAAGATAGCACATTTCAAGCATGCAAAACATCAGCAGAGTTTACTTCCAGTAACTTTTCATCTTTGCCACTGCTCAAATGCTGTTCTTTGCAGCCCAACGTCAGCCCAGCACAAAATGGATAAATGTGGGAAGCTGCCAGAATGCCTGCCCCAGATCCCAAGATCCAGGTTCTTTCAGCCTGTCTCATCTAATTCCCTTGCTCTCACGAAAGAGCAGGCACACACAAAACTGCACAGACATGACTTCTCTACACCAGACACAGGGCCAGTAAGTGGTTACAATTTTGTAGCAACAATTGGCTTGATTATTGATAAATGTATCTGCCAAGTACATATACACGTGCAAAATGCATAGAAGTCTTTGTGACACAATGGTGCTATGTAAAATTAGATTAATAATTCAACACTTACACCTCTTTCCAAGTGACGCCCAGTTCTCTGATGCCCAGAGCATAAGTGCCTGAGTTTATTGCTATCTTTCAGGTTGCTGCCTCACACAGTGAGTTTCCTTTCAATTTATTTTTGATTTAGTCTTGCTGAGTAGCAACTTCTTTAAACCATTCAGTATGTGAAAACACTGTCAGCATTCATGTTGCTCCTAAGACATCCCAAGACTGAATCTCGGCTGCAACAGAGGCATGAGCTTGTAAGCAATTGCTGCAGGAAGCAGAAGACTGGCCTATTTCCCATCATCAGGGTACTTCAAATCAGTTGCTACTCATCTGTGGCAATGGGATATTGCACATGGAAGGAAAAACATGTCAGAGGTAAAAACATACTTAATGAGAGAGCTAACTTTCTGTTTGTGCTTAGCATTTTTACATCACATGGAGCATGTCTCAGTTTCTGCAAGGAGAGATTTTACAGCATTCTGGTGTTGCTCTTTTCAAAACCTGCAGCAGAGCACTTTGCCAGCAGCTTTCATCCACAGATTTTTAGAACAGACATTATACATATACCCAAAAGGTTTTCCGAGACATCTGAGAAATCTCTTGTACCACTGGCAGTAATGTTCCTAGGCACAGATCATCTGGCTGTTCTGCATTCCTCACTCTCCCTTTTGTCCTAAAAGGGACAGCCTGAATATATTTGCTTGAAGGAATTTTAATTCCAAGGCCTTCATAATTACTCCTTAGGCAATAAAAAACTGTGAGAGGCATTATCAGCAGTCAGACTGCAGCAGGTGATATTTACTGCCTAGTGAAGCTGAGGGAAAGACATCTATTACTTTTCAATACATTTTGGGATCAGTTCAAAAACCAAGACCCAATAATTTTGACAGAAAACTGAGGCCTTGGTCAAATACAACTCTTTAGTACCTGATTTGCATTTTCATATCAGAACCTTCTAACATATATTCTTAGCCAGCCAAACCTTTACAAATCTACTGTTTTCTTACAGGAATTCAAATGCAGCTATAAACAGCTGAAATAAAATGGGATTTATAAAGAACATAAGAAGACATTCAAGTTCTTGTGAACTGCAACATGAATTAGTTAACAAACTCCATCAGGTACTTTTGAAAACATCCACTTCTGCATGTAAATATTTATTTTCTGTGATAATGACTAGTGTTAGTAAACATGTGCATAGTTTTGTAAAAGCAAAGCAATTGCAGCCTTTCTGTTACTGCAGCATCACACTGTCAGATTGGCACATGGAGTAATTTTCACAGGTTTAATTTTTGCTGCCCTTGCCATTCAGTCCTATTCTGCGTAAACCCACACAGCAGCTTTCTCCTTTCTTGTCCTCCCACCACTGCTGTGGCAGCAGGAGCCATAAAATTGCAAAGCTAAGAGCACTGTGTTGATCACAGATTCTCTTCTGACACCTAGAAAGGACACTTGGTTCTCACCCTTACTTCCTAACCCCACTAACTTTTTGGAGATGGACTCCACCTGTAGAAGACTTGTGTAACTGACAGACAATTGCACACAATCTTTCTGGCTATTGTTTCTCAGGTACAGATATATACATACCTGATTTAGGAGTGGCTGCAAAATGGCACAGCACAGCAAAGGGCTTTGAAGAACTTCAGAAACAACTTCCAAGGATAGCACTATCTCTCTTGGGTTTTGCATGTTACCCATTATGTATATACATACCCTCTCAGCTTTTTCCTCACATGGTAGCACACAGTTGCAAGACAAGGTTGTTGCTACAAAGCAACTGGGAAAGTGAAGGCGTCCCTGTTCTGTGCAGAGAGGTTGGACTAGGTGACCTTAAAGATCCCTCCCAACTCAAAACTATTCTATTATTAAAATGAAGTGGTCCTTAACCTTCCAGGTTTCTGCCCAGACTCCCATTTCAAGTGTCTTATTCTGCACAACTGGCAATGCCAGAGGTAAGCTGCATACAGCAGAAGATCAGCTGTGACTATCTGGAGAAGCTTAAAAAATTACAGACAAGGCAATCAAGAGCCTCTGGTAGCTGAAAGGGTCAAGTGGTGCAAGATGGACAAAAAAATGCAGAACAGCTGACAAGTCTCAGGAGCTGAAATACTGAGCAGTGAAAAGGTCAGGGAGCAAGTCAAAAGCAGCATCTGGAACAGCTGAAAGATATTCCAAGCCCCAGATGTCTCTTCCAACCAAAGGATAATGCTGCCTCTGAATATCTGACACTGGAAATACATAAACCCTGTTTACAGCTTCATACTTCACATGGAGAAAGTGGTTGTAAGGACAGCTTAAAAGTAACTTAATTCCTACATGTGAGTGGTGAATACTTCATCACAGACTGGCTTCACTTACAAAAGAATTAAGAGTTGTACCCAAGCACAATCTCAACAGATGATGTCTCAAAGTATAAAAATAATCTCTAGCATTGCTCTTTGTTCTCAAAGACTGGTAGCAAAAAGATATCTGAGTACAGAAGTCAGCAGCCCTCTGACAGTGAATCACTGTCAGAGAATGAAACAAGGCTCAATGTTTTTTTAGGAAATCCATTTCCATGATGTCCAATTCACAGCAGTTCAGGCCTTGCATATTCCTTGTAAAATTGACCAAGAGAATTAAGATGTTGCAAGTGACATTCACTAAATATGCTGCCAAGCAGTAAAAATACATTCCAGTTTATCTATGGCAGCAAAAGCCTCCTCCCAAATCTGCTGCAGTACTTGCAAATCAAAGGAGCTCACATGATCTGCAGAAAGAGTTTGTAGTTGCTGGAGAGTGGGAAGAAGAAAGACAAGTATTTGCTGCCTGTACCACACTTCAAACTCCTCTCTTGGTCAGAACAGATGTAGTCCCAGCAAAGTGCCAATTTTGGCAAAAGATTAAAACAGCAAGTACTGGCTAGCAACATCTCTGCAGGTACTCAGATGTTCAGAGCAAGAGGAACCTTATCTCTGCATGCCTCCACAGAAGCCTCAGGGGAACAAAGCAAGGTTCAACCCACCTCAACTCAGCCCACAATGACCTTTCAAGTTTTACATTAGTTCACATTTGACAAACAGAAATCCATGGACTCATTTTGAACGTATTTGCTAAGAACACTTCATGCAAAATCACTTCCTCTGCTTTGTAATGCACAATGTAGTGTTTATCCCTTTCAGTACAAAGAAGCTCAAGTAACAGCAGCACTGGTGATCTGCTGAGAGATCCCTCTGAAGCAAATCTCTCTGGCTTCCATGTGTTCCCCAGAAGGATCATGGCATCACAAATGTGCACGTGTGAGCATCCTGCCCTAGCGTATCAGAGGAACTGACAGTCACAGCCCTGCCTGCACTGAAATCCAGAATTCCCGTGCCCATTTCCCAGCTGTCCGGTATGCATCCAGAGGAGTATATGGATATTAAACAGGTAGACACATACTGTACACAGGTAGTGAGCACCCACCCAGCCTCAGACAGTACCTTGGCACTGTCCCAACTCAAATAAACACAGGCAAGTCAGAACCAAAGGCTCGAACTTGGCAACGTCGGAGGTGCATCTGCTTCCATTCCTACTAAACTTAGTACCAGAGCCAAGATTTGTGTCCTCTCTGCGTGCCAACCCCAGTAGGACCTAAACTTTAAATAGACCTACTTTTAAACAGGAATCAGTATAGTTTTAATGCTGTTCAGAAATGTTTTATGTAAATGGTAATTGCCTCTGTCACTTAAAAACGCTAACCATATTGACATAAATTTCCATGCTAGAATACTGGAGACAATACAGTCACATTTTTTAAAAGCAGATGTGTGTGTTTCCACTGTAAAAGCCAACTCTAAATAAGCACCATTACTTTGTAGTTGACATTTCCATCTCCTGCCCAGGAAAAGCATTAATTCATACTTAAAGAACATTTTACTTTTTAAAAAACAAGTTTACATCAGAAAAATAAAGTCCACAATTCTTCCTGTGTATTTCAGAAAGCAACAGTGTGTACGTCACGCCACCTAAATTGTTTTAGTAAATAAAAAATTATCCTGTATTAGTAAATGACAAATAATACCATTGTCATATTGCCCTCTCCAGTAATGCTCTGAGCGAAGTGAATACCATCCCTGAATTCCTAAATCAGCAACAACAACAACGCCATCCTTTGACTCTAAAATTAACTCATATGGGGGAATGGAATAAATTCATTGGGTCCTTATCCTTTAAAAAGCCAATCTGTGCATGGATACTAACACCTACTTTCCAGCTTGTACTGAAGGAACCATTAAAATCAAAGCCAGCTCAGCTGTGTTGCATCCACAGTCTTCACACTCCATGATCATAACCCACATTTAAAACGTGAACACACCTTCCCTAAAAGCATTTTGTGCTCATGTGTCTCTTTCTGGTCACTACTGTGCTATGTGAGCTGAAGGAGAAGCAGAACTAAAGTCAAGAACACTTGAGCAAGTAACTGGTTACCTTCAGTGACCTGAAAGCCAGCTAAATACATGTCAGCATCTTTTACTGACATTGCTGCACCCAAAATGAAAAAAGGGAAAACCAAATTAAGTTATTCACCTAAAAGGATTCAAAACCAG
>PYHW01010582.1:5949419-5965391 GCA_013186435.1 Turdus rufiventris | reverse complement strand
TCTGTGATTGATTTCCTGACATTTCCAATAAATCATCTTTCTGGTTTTGTGATAAAGCTTCAACCCTTCATTGCTTGCAATCTATATAGTAGATGCCAAAAAAGCTGTGTTTTTAGTGCCTCTGAAAACACACAGACACAAAAAAAAAAATCTACTTTTTCTAGACCTCCAACAGCACATACAGCTTGTTTCCAAACTCATCCTGTTTTTTAAGCACAGATACTAACTTGACATTAATCTACAGAGGACCTCCCTACCACCAGCTCCACACTAAGTATTTTCCAAGTTAGCATCCAAGACTGCTGTGCTGTCATGCCATGGACAATACTTAACACACACAGTCTGAAACTCAGCAATCTCCCCATGCAAATCTGCTATTTGATTTTCATGTTTGTAGGAAATTCCCTAATACCTAAAAAAGCTCAGTAACACAGCAAAAAGTATTCCATGAGAGAAAGACAAAGATATAAGAAGCATCATGTGAATTTGCTGAGTTCAAGATTGCTTTGCATAAAAGGCATACAAGCCATCTCTCACCATGCACCTCTGGTCCTCAGCTAGAGAAGTATAAACCATATGAGTCAGCACAGAACATGACACTGTATGCACATTACTCTCTTTTTCAGGTACATGACACAAGAAACTTGTCACACACACAGTAGTTTAACATGTGGCACCTCCATGACTCAGAAGAGAAACTCTAAACTTGTTCTCCAAGGAGAGAGTACAAAAAGAATAGCAATGTTCTTGCAGCTCAAAATCAAACCACTCATTGAATACACTGTCGTGACAGCTACCATATTTTTCCCCTCAAGAACCATGGTATATGGAAGCCTGTTGGATATTTTACAGTATTTTTACAGTATTAGAAAATAAATATAAATTATGTTCATAACAGAGTGGTATTACAGGTCTCAGACACAGAGATTTGGCTCATTTCTATACAATTCCTCCAGCCTAAGACACTCAGCTTCAAGGCACAGGAAGGTATTCAGCTTCTTAAGGAGGTACATCACAGTGCCCATGGTGAGCTCGTTTACCAGAGCTAACTTTTCCTCAGAAGTCTAAGCTCATGGGACACCAGAGGTTTGACCCAGATGTGCATTTTAAGCAGCATAATCTCCTACAAAATATCTCTTCTGAACTATGAACCCTTCCTTTCCCCTCCAAAAAGGCTGTAGGCTTGGTGCACAGCCCAGCAGCACAGACCTGCCACCCTTGCCAGACTAGAGATTATTTCCTTCCCCTGCGTATTTCCACCAGGTATTGCACAGTATTTTTCACTGCTTACCTGACCTAAATAATGTACAAAATACAGCATAGTCATATGTGAACTAACAATACCTATTATGTTGTTATGGCTAATATTCCATTTTTTCTAGCAGTCCCTAGGAAAGTAAGAAATGGCAAAACTCACGTTTCAGAGCCTTCCTGTGGGTGCTGGGAGATGAACATCTGCAAAGCAGTGTCCCAGGAGTGACACCATCAAACATGATACAAATGTCTGAAGTGAGTCAGAGAGAATTTAGGATTTTATTTCCAATGCCGGCCGAGGATCACACCTATGCCCAACTCGCTTTCTGCACTTTCCCAGCTGCCAAGGCAAGGTGTCAGAGCTACATGAAACTGCACTGTACAGCAGTGCTGCACAGAGGCTTAATCTTGTTACGTGATAAACAGTCTTGTCACTGAACGTGCCACGTGCTGCACGCTCAACTGGCTGCTTTCGTCCTTTCCTGATGTCAGCTGAGTGCACCAGGAGCTTTGTGAGCCCAGCTGACAGCAAGAGGCAGGAATTCAGCACATGGGAATTCAGCACATACTAAAGAGGAGAACAGCCAAACGCAAGAGACTTAAGAGTGTGCATGAGAAACCAGCAAGCTCCCCAGCTTACAGCATCGTCATCCTCACAGCTGTCCCTGCTCCTTCCCAGAAGTGTCCCTCTCCCCTCATGCCTGGCAGAAGGCAGCATTTGAAGGGACCCACTACTCCCATACAGCAAGCCACTGACCACTGCAAAGGGCAGAGCTAATTTTGCCAGTGTGGTAAATACTACCAGCAATACCCGGTGATCAATGCAGGAGCTGAATCACCATGGCAAATGGCCATACTTGCAATATCAGAGCTAAAAACTAGGAAAATCTTCAAAAGCAGGGAAACTGTTGAGAAAGAAAGAAGTGACATCACTATCCCTGAAAACATTCAAGTACTGACTGGATGTGGCACTCAGTGCTCTGGTTTAGTCAGCACAGTGGTTGGTGTTCAAAAATTGGACTCAATGATCCTGGAGGTCAGTTCCAACACAAATAGCTCCATGATTCTATTAAATTAATTAAGAGTTGACTCACTGCAGGACAGAATCATCACAGTGAAAATAAGGGTCCTACTATTGATGTTGATGTCAATTATATTTTTGTCCTAGCACATCCTACAATACTTGTAAAATATTCCCATGGTTCAGAACTAGACTCATTTTTCCCAGCTGTCCACATATGACAAACAGGCAGGACAGGAAAGGATCTCCCTACTCATTAAGCCCAAGTCCTAAAACCCTATAGAAGCCAGCAATAGAATTACTTTCTGACAGAAAAAGCATCATCAAAACAACTATTTTAATGTTTCCCCTCAGCCCCAATCCAGCAGCTCTAAGGCTCCGCAGGAACTCCTTACCCTGTCAGAATTTTTTTCTTTCATTGCAGAATACTCATAGCTACACCAATTTACTCCTTATCACCCCAAAATAGCTCTGCTCTCTCCCTGGTGTTTACACACCGGACATGTTCATGTGTAGAATCCAAGGCTGCTTTCTCACTTCCACAAAATAAACAAAGCCAGGTCCGAATTTCCCTGAAGAAAGAGGACTCAGGCATGGCTGGTTAAGTCTAGGCAGACATCACACACACAGCAGGTTCCATGGAAAACTGAACAACTCAAAAGCACCAGGTCTCCTGCGCTTACAGACAGATAGATTCTTTTTCTTACGTTTTCATTACTCAAAAACACTACTTACAACATGTGCTGCCTTAGAGCTTCTTTCTGCTTACTCAGTTGTGACCCCCAAGAGAAAAACCCAACCTAAGAAAGCTGCTGGCATCAAGAGACATAGATTTCTATTTATACAAATGCATATTTCCTAAATATTATTTAATAAACATTTCTGGGTAATGAAGTTAACTGATTCCAGTTTGAGCCCTGCATTCTCCTAGGAGGAGAAGGGGTTTCACCATCATGTATTAAATGTTAACAATGTTTTATATTTCAATTAATTTGTTGACTTTTAAAGAATTTTTACTTGAGCTTTATTTAAAACAGCACCTTCAAGACTTCCCACTGCCATATCACAGAACTGTATTTGCTTTTTTAGAAACAGTGAAAAAATGCATCTTACATATGAACAGAATTTGTCCTCAATCTTGAACTCAGTTATCGATTGGGGGGTGGGGAATGTTTGCTACCATGTTTTCATTCCAAAATTTCACTTCTAGCCACAGGGCAGAGCTCTGAAACAGCAAATTTTCTGACCAGTGTGTTTCCTATTCACTTCTAAAATGAGCAAATGAGACATTGAAGCTGGGGTCCATTTGGGTTCCAGCAATGCTATTAAGATCCCAAATTACCCCAAGCAGATTCTTACTCTCAAAGTCTATTTGCAAAGCTCTCATTTTAGGACACCTCCATTCAGCTCTGCAGAGCTAAGCAGGCTTTGGACTTGGCAAACAAAGTAAGAATTCACAGTGATTCAGAAAGAACGTAAATTACTAAGTCCAAACTAAAAGGTACTGCATTTTCTGTCTCCTTCTCCAGGCAGGCCCTCCAACATTTCTGCCTTGGTTTGCTTACTTCTTAGGAGAAATTAAAAAAAAAAGAAAAAAAAAAAAGCCAAGAAAGAAGAAACATCTGTGGGAACAGCTGCACAAATATTGCAATTGCCAGAGGAATTATTTCTTTCTAGCATCCAGGATTTCTGAGTTTGTGTGTTGCAAGAACACTTAGTGGATAACCACAGTGACTATCCATGCATCTGACACACAATTTTGATCTCAATCATGGATAAGAGGCAAGAGCTCAACACCAGCCCACCACAGACATACAAACACACAGGGAAAACAACCAGAAACCCAAACTCTTGAAGGAATTGTCTAGAGGCTACACAAAAAAGCTTATACAGCAAGTAGGCTGCTTGCTCCAACTTCTGGACAATCAAATTTCCATGGTAGCTAGTTTATAATTACAAGCAAATGTACAGCACAGCTTTTCCCTTCATCATTATCTCACCTCTGACAACAACACTAAGACCCCAAATTACTCAGAACACTTTCCAAGACAACACTCTGAAATAAGGCAATGATGTCATTAAATAAATAAGATTTCCAGAAGTCTGTCTTCATCTCCTAGATACATGTCTGTGTTCACATACTTGTCTTTGAACTGCAGCAATATGTTATGCTCCAACAGGAAGGATTAAAAATGAGTTTTATCATGTTCTGTGCTATATATTGATAATTGCACAATTCTTATTTCTCAGTCCATGCTCAAGTAGGTAAGATTAATATGATTAAAACTCCATTACAGTAATAATCAACTAAATTAAAGTCACTAGTTCTAAATACACACAGCAACAAGATCTCGAAGCTACTTTACAATGCGCAGTTTCATTTGGGAATTACTGAAACTTTTTTCCCCTCCAAAATAAGGAAAGAATTCTCAACCAATGTGGCCATGGAGGGAAGTCACCTCATCCAGCTGATCCACAGAGCAGGGTTTTGAGAAACAAAGTTAATTGCCTGTAGCCCCTGCATCATTTTTCTTTCTCAAGAAACTCGAGAGGGCACACTTAAGCATACTTTCAGTCACCCTTGACTGCAGCACTCTCCCATTTGCTAAACAATCATTTAGCACACTGGGATTGCTGCAGCACAGCAGCACTTGAGCTTCTTCATCTTCCACCTCTACACACAGTGAGCGGTCAAGCTGGGTACATAGAGGAAGCCTTATTTGGCCAAACTCCAGCAGGCTTCAGGGGTCTCTGCTCCACTTGAATTGATGTGACCATTGTTATTCATTCTCTGAAACCTCATCCTGCAAGACCACGCCTACAGGTTCCTGCAGCACTGCCTGGAAACAAAACGGTGATGAATCTTTTGATTTTTAAAGATCACAGCTCGCTTGGCACCAGCAGCTCTTATCCTTCTTTGTATCCACACACTGCTAGCTGAAGAAGGCAGGCCTTCATGATCTGCTGTGGTCATTCAGTTCCTTTTCAACAAGCCACAAACAGAATATCAGATCTTGTTTCTCCCCATGTAATACTAAAACGACAGAGGGTCAGAACTGAACAAATGGAAGGCTACAATGGGACAGGAAGAGCCCATCCAGCCCAGCATCCCATCTCCAACTGTGACTGAATAGAATCCCAGGGAAACAGGACAGCTAAGACAAGCAAGCAGCAATACTTTGGGCTAGCTACCCCTTGAAACTGGATCTTCCTTTTACAAACCCCTGCAAGTAATTATTAATTACACCTTACTTCCATCTTGTGCACAGTATTATCTCCTTTCATTTGGTTTGAACCTGCCACCATCACTCCTGGGACTTCTGAAAAATAAGGGAGGAAGAAGTAGTCTCTGTTCACCCTTTTCCTGCCACTTGTTAGTGAAGTCTTCTCAGTGATCTTACCTCCAGGATGAAAAGTTCCTTCCTGCAGCACTTTTTTTCCGCACAGAAGCTGTGCTGCCCTTGACCATTCTATTCATCCTTTTTAAGACCTTTTCCAGCTTCAGCTGCCAATTACTAGAACCTTCTTCCCCTGATGTCACCTCTATCCTCCTTCGCGTTTTTCTTCTCACAGCACAGCATGCGGTAGCTGGGGGAGGTCAAAGACACAGCTAGAAAGGCAGCTTATGGAAAATCCAGGATGCTGTTGCCAGAGCTGAGGTCAAGTCAACCAAGCAAGGATTAACTGGAAGGCTACTTTCTCTGTCTGCTGCAGGAGCACTCTGTCTGTACCTGGGAGGCAGTAAGAACCCTCTAGATATCACTAACTAGGAGAACCAAACATGTTTTTTCTTTGATTAGTGTGGTCTGGGCCAAAATGTGTTGGCTATTTTCTTCTTTTGAGCTATTTCCCTGTTCTGCAAGGAGGCAAATTGCTGTGTTTTACTAATGCCTCTTGATTATTCAGTTTGAAAGCCCAAGAATACCAGTTCAGTTAAAATTTAAGTTCTATTTTCTTTTCTTTTTTTAACAAATTGCTGTTCTAAAAGCACGTGGGAAAATGTCGGAAAAGAACCATGGGAACACACAAACTACTTCTTGGAAGTAACATATATGAAAAATGTCTTTGCTAAAAAGCTACTAATCATAATTGCCATTACATAAAATCACACAAAACTCAATATAGGAAAATGAAAGGTATTCCATGACAAGAAATTGACATAGTAGCACATTGCCAAGGAATTCAGCATGCGCTGAGGTTTGTCTCACCGAGCAAAGAAGCACAAAAGCCCTTCCAAACTAACAAGTACAACAGTAAACAAGAAAAGTTTGCTGAAGTTAAAAGTAATGGGCTTGTGTGTTCCTGCAAGACCTCTAGCTTGATGGTGCATGACATTTTCATTAGAAAAGCCCAATGAAACTACAGCTAAGCCAAGCAGACCAAATTAATTCAGATTAACAGATTAATTCATTTAACAGATAAATCAAAGACCATGACCGTAAACTAAAAAAACACAACACTGCAGGTGGCTTCCAGTCTCCAAGCAACCATCTTATTTTGCAGTGTAACCAACGACTTGGAAGAAAAATGAAGAAAAAAAGAACATGACTGCAAAGTTGTGCAGGTGACAAATACCGAAGAAGCTGTTAATCACAAAGAGGAAAAACCACTGCCAGCCTGTCTGTCTGTGCACCAGCCTGTGTCTCCTTGTCCAGCAGGTGCTCAAGTTGGGAAAAACTGATGGTACATGAGAGCATCTTCTCTGGAAATCATCTTAAAAAAAGATGTTGGAATAGAGAAAGAAAGAAGAAAATAAAGAAATTATATTTTGCACTTTTAAAGAGAAAAGGTAAAGGATAAAATAGTGACTCTAGAGAAAGTAGAAGTTTGGATAGAGAAGGCTATTAAACATACAAAGAGCTAATAAGAACCAGAGCTAACAAAGCTGGTAGCCAAAATCAAGCAGTAAAGCTGACTGATGATAATTACACCAAATGAATATATTGGAGAGTCTATCAAATTACTTTGCTGGCAAAACAGGGCATTCTTTACAACTAAATTTCCTAGCTTATAATGGAAGCTAATCAAGGACCATTATGGTTTATTCTGGATCCACAGTCAAAATCAGTTTACAGCTTCACTCGAGTCCTTGCCATACCCACTTTGATCACCCAAACCTAACTGGCAAAATGGTGAAGCAGAAGGAAGAGTCAGGAAACATACAAGAAGCTGCTATGGTGCTGAAGCTGAAGTTCATCCATCTTTGAGATGCCTGGTATTTTCATATATTTTTGAGTGCTTTCAATTCTAAAAAAAGTGCAACTTAATAAAGTTTTTTCTAAATAAATGCAGGCAACAACTATTAAAAGCAATTCTAACTTGAAATCCTTGTTTTAGCATAATAATAGAAACTAACACACTAAATCCTAATTCTTGCACTTTCCACAGCCTTGCATGAAGAGAATCTAAACTGAAAACTTGGTCTCTATTGCCTTAAATTTCTATCTCTCTCAAGACTGGCAGCAGAGCAGCAAACATCATGAAAAGCTGTGTGTTTCCTTATCATCCAACACTACCAGCCACTCACCTTGCCTGGAGTCTTCGACACAAGAGAACACCAAGTTCCAGACTTGGAACTGCACCAGATACACTCCTGCCAACTTTCTTGGTTTACAACACCAAGCGAAGACAACCTTTTGTTTTTCTCCCTGGCTGAGAGCTAACATACATTCAAGCCTCAAAACAGTGTACAACACAAATGCCACCCCAGTATGATCAAGTATCACACTCAGTTCCAGGAGATTGTTTTAAAATAAAAACTATATCAAGCATTCCCTCTGTCCAATATAGAGAAAGCCAGTTAACAGCTCCAGGAATGTAACATACTTCCAAATGCCATCAGATCACAATAAACACAAAAAAGTCTACACAGACAGTTAAAGTTAGCAAATGCAAATCACTTCAAACTACCCATCATTAATTTCAACTCCTTTTTTTTTTATTCCACCTGGTATGTTTAAAAAAAAAAATATTTTGAATCAAGCAGCAAGACATGCTTGTGTGCTACAGCTGCACATGGAGATCACAGAGGGTTTTGATTCCGGTTGCTTCTGAAGACATGACCTTATCAAGACTTCAAACTATGACCTGGCCCATTTCTTAAAGGGATCATAATCTCTGTATTTCTAAACTCCATCTTCAGAAAAATGAACCCAGTGATAAAGCCACTAACAGAAGTGACCTTCATGAACCAGTCTGCAAACACAGGAGAGGCACATGTCAAAAGAACAAGCCACAACTCCTCTGACCTGGCCCCAGTAGCACATCACCTTACAGCACTAAGAAGTCATGCCTTCCACAGAGAATCATGTTTTCAGTTGAGTTTCCTACATGGTTTTACAATTTTTTTTTAATTACCATATTGTTTTCTGATTTTTTCTTTGTTTTGTTTGATTTGGTATTTTTGGGATGAGCATCCTATTTATCTCAAACTAAACCTAGTTAGTTTCATTAAAGACTGAAAGTCAAGTAAAGAACAGGAGAAAAAAAATGCAGCCGAGAGACAGGACAACAATCAAAGAAGAGGCAGTCTAACAACTTTAGATACTGTGCACAAAGGAACAAGCTCTAAGCACATTTATTTTTAACATTAAGTCACTATCACATACTAGAAGATGCCTACTGCAGTAACAAAACCTGCCACAACATGAAGATTTCATGGGACTGAAACAGGCACTTGACTTCCAATCCTTCCTTCTCTCTGCCCGTAACTCTGCATGTCTTCTGTGACCATGAGATTGCACTTAAATGATTTTTAGCTAGGACAAGGCACTTGGCTCCTTGTACTGTTCAGTCCCACTCCCCTAATTCTTCCTTCAGGAGGAATCCTGAAGGTACAGAAGTTACTGTCCCCTCCTAGGTACGGAACTATTGTGCAACAGAGCAACTTAACAGCATCTTAATAGCTGCTGATCTAAGAGTTACCATCTTCCTTTCCAAGCAATCATGCTACCTCACAGACAAACAGAATTCAGATTAATATGTGATAAATTCTGTTATGAAGTCACTGTGCTACACAGGAGGTTTGTTTTCTTATTTCTACCTATACAGGACAAAGGTACCTATCAAAAAAACAAAACAAAAAAAAAAAAACAAACCTGCTGTTTACTTCCAGTCATCTGTTGCAAAAAATTTTTCTAACATCACCAAACATGAATTATTTAGTACTCTCCACCCTGCTGGAAGAAGAAAACTCCCAAACTGACAACATACATGCATTTTACTGCAAAGGAAGATCTGCAAAGGAAGACAGAGACAAATATTACCTTCAATTTCCTTCCCAGTAAAGGAAAAAGACAAGACAACTACTCCTTTATGTTAAAAAGAAATCCACACAGTGGCTCTACAAATCCATGGAAGACTGTAATCGCAAAAGTTAGGGCAAGTCCTCATTTCAAAACCTGTCCTGATGAGGACCTTATCTCTCTACAGACACGTAGAAGGAGGAAGATTTTAAGACGACCACCACAAACCCAAGACTGCAGAAAGCACAAAGCGCTCCGACTTATATTCAAGTCAACAAGTAGTCAGATGAGCCCCGCACAGCCCGCACCCCTGAAACCACCGAACGCGGAGCCTGTTCGGAAGCGTGTAGCGCCGCAGACAGCCAACAGCACAGCAGCACACGGAGCTGCCTGCAGGGACACGGGGAGCAGCTGTGTCCCAGTGCCCCGGCTGTGCCCGGCCCGGCCGTACTCACCCGGCGCTGCCGCCCTCACGCTGGGCCGCCCCGCTCCCCCATGCACGCGGCGCCGGCTCGGGGCACGCTCCGCACCGCCGCCAGCTGATCGCCGCCCGGCTGCGCTCACCAAAATAAAGCT
Source organism: Turdus rufiventris (assembly GCA_013186435.1). Lineage (NCBI taxonomy): Eukaryota > Metazoa > Chordata > Aves > Passeriformes > Turdidae > Turdus > Turdus rufiventris. The sequence goes on along the minus strand of PYHW01010582.1, from coordinate 5,955,296 downwards.
CACAAGTTTCTCCTCCTGCCCCCTCCCTCCGCCGCTCATGCGACCTGTGCGCGGGCGGGGCCGCCACCATCCCACGGGGGCTGCGGCGGTGCCCCGGGAGCCGCGCCGGCGTGCGAGGGTGATGGATAATGTGCGATGTGTTGTGCGCTCGCCGGCCGAGGGGCCGGGGCGGCCTCGCTGGGCCAGCCCCCGGGTTTCGGGTTTCACGGGCAGCTGGCAGCCCCGGGGCGCGCTGCTGGAGGAACGCGCCTGCCTTCCCACATCCCCTGGGAATGGCAGTGCCGGGACAGCGCCGGCAGCCGTGCTGTCCCCAACCCCGCCACGCTCCGAGGCGACACACGGACAGCCCGAGATCCTGCGCGGAGTTTTGCCGCCCCCTCTCCTTGCTCCTTTGTGCCTGGGATGCAGCTTTAGGCGGCTGAACGCACCCGACTCATCCACTTCCAGCAGCACCTCAGCACGGCTTAGCTCTCCGTAAGAACAACTTGGGTTTTACCCATCACCTCCGCATCTCAGCACGGCTTAGCTCTCCTTAAGAACTTGGGATTCTACCCATCCATGGGCCGGCACAACGAGGGTCCCCAAAGGCCGAGCTGTGACTGGAGTGCATAGCAGAACTCAGGGAATTCGGATGGAAGCTGCAGGCGTGTTTGGGTTTCGGGAGCTGCTGTCCGCTCCCGGGTGACTCAGGAATCACCAGGCTGCACTCTGCTTTTCTCCATACTCATACACGTAACCTCCGTCCTCCCTTCCACCACACCACAGTATTGGTTTTTGGTGGAAACTGCCTCTCTCTTATCTAGGAAAATCCTAGATGCTGTGCTTCCTGGTTTCTTCTTTCAGATCCCCGTCACGAGACAAAAAGCAGTTTCTAACTTGTTACCACAATGAGGTCACAAGAAAAAATTACTGATAATAATAGTTGCAGATGATGGCACATGGCATTTTTAAACCCAAGCAGGGTTCAGCCTACTGTACACACTAACAACAAAATCGTTCACATTTTCAGCTACACATACCAGGCACGTGGTGTTCCTCTAATGACTGGAGCTGGAAGATCTGTAGAAGCCAGAAGAATATTCTGCATGAGAATCTCAGCATCTGATGAGTGCAGCTTCGACAGATATAGACACACTCCCACTAACTTCCCTCCCATACCCATTTCTCAGTTCTGTGTTGGCTGGTTCCAGCTCCACCCAATGTGAAAGCACATCATTCATGTACCTGGTTATCCATACTGAAACAAACCTCTGAGCTCTGCCTGTCACTAATGGTGCAGGAAGGGTTGAGGCCTGCAGCAGTCAGCCCAGATATCTCTGTATTTATAAAGGGGAATACCTAAGGCACTTTCCTCAGCTTCCCAGCTTTTTGTGAGCTAGCTAGCTAGCCAGCCAGAAAAGAGAACTAAACAAGCCGTTAAGCATGAGGGCTGGTCCCTGCTCCTGCCTCTGGAAAAGAAATCCACAGAGATAAAGAAAGCAAGGAGGAGGCAGAGCAAACTCATTCCTGTGATCTCCCTGCCAAATGGAGAGATTTGTCCAACAGAGGTCCCTAGCATCTGGAACAGCATGCTGCACCCCACCAAAATTCAGCTGCTCCCAGGAGCCATACCAGTTTGAATAAACTACTGAGTCTTGCTGACTCTCTGCCAAGGAATTTTTTTAAGAATAAACAGGGTGTATCACACATGGCTGGTCAGGGAGAGAAAATAAACGTGCACAAACTTTAGATGGTGAGGAGGACAGAATAAAACACATGCACAGCAGGATACCTATGCTGGCCTTCAGTTTGCTTGGTTGCCAGATTCAGGCTCAGAGGGAGAAGAGCCAGAATGACACACTAGAAAAAACGTTTTTTAGTGGGATGGAAAGCCTTCCACCATCAAGGACCATGCCTGCTCTGTTGAGGCGCCTGTATGTATGGCAGCCTCACTTTATGCATCACAGTTATCAACATTATTTAAAAATTTAACCCAGGCACTTCTGTAACTTGTGTCTCTGCAGTTCTGTGCCTTTGTCTGAGCAACAGCTGTATTAAGACATAAGACCTCTTGTTTAAATTATAGGAAATGACTGTTCTGTTACTGTTCTGTTCTTTTAAGAGAGAGGTAACCCCAGGGAAATTTCCAGCTACCGTAGGGAAAGGAGAGTGGTACAATGCACTTCCTAAGCACAGGGACACACAGGAAGCAAGCTGCAGGGCAAACTGGAACTGCTGGCTGCAGCACTGGGTAAACACAGAGCCCTTGGTGCTGTGCCAGATCTGCTCATGCACAACAGGCAGCTCACAGCCTTGTGCCCACAGTGCAGGTGCTTTCAAAAGCATGGCTGCAAAGCCACTCATGTCCTTGAACAACTGCAAATGTGAAGTCCGGCTATCAATACAAAATTACAAACAACAACAAGGAGACCCTTTGTAATCGGTTTTCCTTCCTTACTTGGCTTATGGGTGATCACTTGCTCCTGTTCTTTCTGTTTATGGTTTGCTAGCTGATACCCCTTCTAAAGTTGAGGTTTAGCGCATAAACCAATTCATACTTGCAGTTTTATGAGCACTGAAATCCTTCAGCCTGAGCTGTCTCTTTTACATGTGCTTCATCAATATCCAGTCATTCATTATCTACCTTAGGGAACAAAACAGTAGGAGCAGGCCTATAACTGGAAACAGCTTGTCCAATGTGCAATGCACAATTAAGGTAAAGAAAAGCCTGCTTTGGTGCCAGTAGGTACCAGATCATGTCAGAACCGCTCCTACCTAACACCTTAGATACCAAATCCAAGAATGAGAACTCTTTAAAGACTTGACCTTTGCATGACAGGAAACTAAGATTTTCAATCTTTGCTCTGGAAGAACAACACATGTTTTTTGCCAGAACATTTAAAGACAAAAACTAAAAATACTTTACCAAACAATCAAACAGGAAGGAGGAAATCTGCATTTGCCACAGACAGTTTGGCCCTGCTCAGGCATGGAATACCCTTGGCAAGCATTTCCAAAGGTAATCTCCCTGCAAACATGTTCCTAAGGCAAGTATCCATATAAACATACACAGTCTTTGGAACACAACTCCTTTGCAGACATCTATGCAGTGTGGTGAGTGAAGTCGGCGAAAGTCTAAGCAAGCAGAAAAAAAACCACTTTTTTTTTTTTTTTTTAATGTAACTAAACCCAGAAGGCATCTGCTGCCCCTGCAGATTCTGTTGTCTAATACCAATAGAGAAGACTGTACTAAATCCACTTCACATTTCAGGAAATATCGTCTCAACTTGTTCTCACTGGTTATATTCTTCAATAGAACAGGCTGGACAGTAATTTTCTATTCTCATTTTCATGGAAATCAATTCATCTTATTAACTCAAAGTCTATCATATTCCCCCAGTGCCTGGATTATTTTGGAAGAGGCAGTATTTTTTTCACACCAGTGTTTTAATTTTTGTTGGATATTTTTGAGTACTGGCTCACCACTATTTCCTTTTTCCAATAGTACAGCTGACAATAAGGAAAGAATTGGAATTTCAAATAGAAAGTGTCATCAAAATTTAAGGCCACAACATAGAAAACACAACTATAGCTCACTGAATAAACATATTCCTCTGTCTTTAGTCTTCAGCAAGAGGAGGACAAACCACACTCAGAATTAAGAGACAGCACCCAGAATAGTGGCTTAAATCTGTACTGCTTCCCTAGGGACAAATTCTGCAAGATGTTTCAGAAATGAGTAAAGCTGCTGACACTAACAGCCATAAAGCACAGACATGGATATGCTCAGAGACAGGGCCAAAACCTGACATGTTGAAAATGGTTTGAAAAGTGTTAAGTTCGTCCTTCCACATACAGGAAACTTCTACTCAAGTCACCAAGAATGTTTGAATAATTTCTAGGTCTTCAAATTTATCAAACATCTAGCTGTCCAACTAGGAATCATTTTATCTCAAATAACTCCTGGGCATCCTACCATTTACATATCCACTTCCCCCAGCTGCAGCAAACTGCTCCTTAGTAGTTTGTAGATTTTTCTGCTTTCTCTGCCTTATAACTTACTCCATCCCTGTGCTTGGCAACTGAACCTCACATACAATAGTTGCACTCAGTATCAGAATTCCTAGCTACATGTTCTGTTTTCCAGTCTGGATAACTAATGTAGGACTTTTAAGATGTGTGTGTCATACATCAAATCCCAAGAAACTGTGATAATACTGATTTTTATATTTTTTAAGGCTTTTCATCACTTCTGTCTTTCTGTCCAAGTGCTCAGAATAACGTTGTGTTTAGGTTGGATGTCAGTATTCAGCAGAGAATTTCTCCTCTTTTTATAAGAGTCCAAACAATTTTATCTGGTCTACTTCCTTCAAATTCAGATTGTTGAGTCTATAGTTGTACTAAAATTATTATGAAAAACAAAACAAGGTTATTCTGGACACACAGAAGGAAGCTGATTCCACTGTGCTCTGACTGAGGAAAAGACAGTCACCCACATAATATGTGCTTCAAATTATACTAATTCCTTGGAACTGAGAAGGCATTAGAAGGCATAGAATAGAGCTTCAGTAGATAAAGTGATGACCAAGTGTGGCAAATGGATGCAGAAATGTAGAAACAAGACAACCAAAATCAGGAATATCAACACAAGGCTTTAAAACTAATGTTTTTGTTAAAGCACTCACTCACTACAAGACTTGACTCTTTCACAAGGCTGTTGCCAGGATCTCAGATTAGATTACACCACTTGGCTTTGATTTCCTAAATGTCTTCCAATTTTTCTCCAAGATTACTTTGGAATTAGCCCTTACTAGTATAAACATACTATTCTTTCCCAGCTTTAAAATAAATTCCATTTGGACTCACAGGACAGGCGGAAGGTAACTGACCTTGTGTCTTCGCTCAGAAGCACAGAACACAAGCAAATATATCTTTACCTGCTGCCATTCCTTGTAGGAAAAAAGAAATCCTTCCTCATGTAGTCATTCCATCAGTGAATCTTGATTTACTATTACAGGATGCAGCTCAAAGCAGCAAATTCTGGGTCCTGTTTGCTCAAGACAGTTTAGAACTGAAAGCTTTACTTCTGTTCCTTTCTATACAGAGAGTAGAACCCTCAAATAGACAAACTTGACATGTGTTTTCTTCCTAATTTGACAATGGGTGTTTTGCGGAATACTTGGTGCCATGCAAAAATAATGTTGGGTATTTTTAAAATAACCTGAAAACCCAAATAATGGGGTCTTCCTAGAAGCTGAAATTCACATGGAAATAAAGGGTTTTTTGCCTGTACCTCTTGAGAACACTGACATGGCAAAACAAGATTTCTTCCCCTTAAAAATTAACATCTGCACTTATATTCTGTGATACATTACTGAAAACTCCTTGGCTGTCTATTGAGCAGCTGGAGCAGCCAAGATGAAATTAGCAAGCCCAAAAACACTGGGTGCTGGGGTAATTTTTGGTGATACACTTAAAATGTACATGCACAAGAACACAAGCAGATGCAGACTGAGCAACTTCAGTCTCATAAGCAACATAGCAGCAGCTGAAGTAGAAAACTGGTAGGAAAAAAGCACTAGAAAGTAAAGCAGTAGGAAAAACAAACAAGCCCTAAAAACTCAGAGGAGTTCGCCATTGGCCAAGCAATCTTCTCAAGTCACTGAGAAGTGAATGTTTCTCATCAAGAGTAAACAGGAGCTCCAGTTTACGTGGTCTCTCAATAGGCTGGATGGAAAACCAGAAACAGCCACCCCATAAAGCAGCAGTAAATTTACAAGGGAAAAGCAGCAGCCCACAGTGAACCTGGAATAATACACAGGGATAATTGCATCAAATGTGATGAGTTTAACAGTTAAGGCAGCAGGTAAAGAATTCAGAAAACCCTAAACAATAAAA
>PYHW01010582.1:5919538-5948494 GCA_013186435.1 Turdus rufiventris | reverse complement strand
GGTGCGCCTTATAGTCAGGTGCGCCTTATGGTCGTGAAATTACTGTATGTGCCACTGTGTCTGTGCTTTGCAATTCCCATGATTTCTAACAAGTTGTCTGCACACCCTGTGCAGAGGACACTCATTCACCTGTCAAGGCTCACCTGTGAGAAGAAATATGAAAACACCACAGAGCACATCCTCCTCAGGTGACCATGTTCTCCTTCCTATGCTTTCTTACAACAAAGAGCCTTTATAAAATGTGCAAGGTACAGTTACTGAACAAGGCACAATGTGTATCTGCTTAAAAACACTCAAGTCTGTATCTATCGCAGCAATTACTTCTGCTGACACCTGCAGCCAGACATCACCCTCTGAGTCAGTCACTGCTATATTAGGTCAGTAAAGAACAAGCACAGATGGGTAGGAAGTCAGTGTCTCAAACAATTTGCACTAGGAAATGTCCATTTTTTTTTAGTTGAGAAAGCCAATATAACTATTGCATTATATTTCACCCCGGTGGCATGTGAGGAGGAGGGGGGTCTAACAAAACCCATGTTTAACCCCAACAGATTCCCAGAGATCAGTCCCAGCCTCTTGGACTTAAGCTCTGAAGTGACAAGCTCCACTGCATGAACTGCATCATTTAAGGTGCAAAGTGGAACAAAGATAAGACGAACACGAGCAAAAAAAAAAAAAAACCACAAAAACAAAAAAGAGCAAAAACTAAAGACAATTGTTACCCAATTCACCCATGAAACACTCTCCTGCACAAGACAATAGGCTTGACAATAGGGAGAAATTAGAAATATTGCTCTTGAAGACTTGGATAAGGCAGGTTTTTTTTTGCAAAACCAACAAACTGCTTTTTTGTGTCAGCTTTCATCAGTAAGCAAAATCAAGAATGATGGAAACAAATTACTCTGTCCCATATTACCGAAGGGTTATTTTGAAGAGCGAGTCAAAAAGGAGCACCAAAATATCTTGAATTCATCCAATAAAGTTACTGTGTCAAGATTGCTACTATCAGGACTTGCACAATGCCTTCCAAATGGAGCATACCATTTGCCAAATAATGGAAATCTCACCTTTTCTCAGACATTCTTCCTGGTACAAGTATCCTTCCTAGCATAACTGCATCGTCATGATACCAGTTGTCACAGACTGGGTGTCTTGAATATATGGTACTTGCACAAAACCTGAACCTTCTGTCATCAGCACATTGTATATCAGAGGAATCTCAGTCCTTTGGTAAATCCACAGATTATTTTCTTGCAGGATGTTGCCTGCAATACCTATGTTCTAGAACAATTTATTATCCTAAGATCCTGGAATATCCATCAGCGCTTCCTTCAAGGACAGATGCAATTAGGCTGCTTCAGTGGCTGAATACCATCCAGCACGTTACTATTGGAATAAATTTTTCCAGATAAGTTATTGTTTCCTACCCCTCTGAATAGCTTACCCCATCAGTGTGCCATTGACTAATACAGCATGATGTATTAACATCACCAATTGGCATCTGCAGTGCACAGTATTTACTTCATCTAAGTCCTTCCAGGAGACTCATCACCTTTCTGTTAGTGTTATGATGCATTCTTATTACCCTAGCACTGAAAATGGTTTTATTAAGGCTGCTGTTGCTTGCTTTCATTTTACTTTTTAAAGTTTCTTTTTATTGGTGATAAGTGATGATCAGTAAATATCTGGAGTTCTTTAAACCATGTATTAAGACATATCCCTACAGTTAGTCTAGCCAGGCATCCATGGGAAAAAATGGTTAAGAATTGTTCAGTGTCTCACCAAAATATGAGTCACTTGGATTTAGTGAACGACTGCTTCTCTTCCACTGTGGTCTTGACTAGAAGAAACTGAAATAAAAGTTCCAATGGTTACAGCTCAGATGCCTTTTGCTAGTGGGCTGTTTGCTTTCTAAGTCTCACTAGCAGTTCTCACTGCACTTCATAATGCATTGTTTTGCAGTACTGTGAATCTGGTCTTACTAGAGGAAAGCAATGAGATCTATCTCATTGGAAAATATAGAATACAATCCCATTCCTATTTGTGGATTGCTGATCCCAATTAGTTTCATTACATTTTCATGGTAAGCTTAGTTACCCCTGGAAGGACTCAAAGTACTGCAGCAGTGTTTGCCATTCCTCATCATGCATTTCACAGGAACTACAGGTAAGGAATATCTCCCAATTAAAGCCTTCAAATTCCAACAGGTGATTCAAGCAACAGATTAAGTATTAACAGAAAACACAGCAATCCAAAGTCATTTCTCTCCCTCTCTTTCGGATGCATCCTGAGGCATGACTGATAGACTTCCATCTCAAACAGCGGCATTTACTTCAAAATACTAGGGAGAGTTCTTGTACCATTTGATTTTAATAGCAACAGTAAGGCTTTTACCTTTCAAGTCAAAAAGCCCCATTTGCCACTCAGCACACTCCCTTTGGATCAAGCATAAATAGGAATCTCTTTCAGCTATCCTATACATAAAAGTCATTCTAGTAACTGTTCATTCTTCTCCCACATACAAGCTGTTTTCAAGGCCAGTCAATTGACTCTGGGTACTTGAGATGTATTTTATGCCTTCCAGGTGCTTAAAAAAACCTTTCAGCAGGAAAAAACCCCTCAACTAGCTCTTGGGTTTCTCTTGCAATACCATTGTCATCTGTTCTTTTTCCCTTTAGAGCTCCCTATAGATACTCCCCTCTTCATCAAGACCTTTTTCCCCAAGAATAACCCTTCCAACAAGAACAGGATTTTTACATTTGAATGTTCTAAAGTTTAATATTCTGCTTGCCACAGAAGTCTATCTTAAGCCCCTGTTGCAATTTCCTCCACTTGACACAAAATAGATGCAGTGAGAGTGGAGGTGATGCCATGAGCAGAGGCTACATGAAATCAGAGAGTCAAATGAAGCAACATAGCTGGATACCTAATCATGGCAATAAAGGCTGCTGCACTCATCTCCACATGCCTCATTTAGTTTTATGAGTCTTTTTCAGAACCTAATGTATGCCTGATAACCTGTGTACTCAAAGTTTTTAATTCCAGAGATTTTATCAAAGTGTCATAGCTAACGACCTCCTCTTCTAGGCCAGCAGCCACAGAAACGAAACGGGTCACTTCTTGTAACAATGAGGTAATTAAGGCTATTTCTTCTAGAAGAAAAAATGCTTCCCTTCCTTAACTACTCAGAATAATGCTTTAGAGTCACAAAACCAGTGGGGATTACTACTTCAATGCACTATAATCCAGGACAGATGACAAACAGACTCCTCATTTTTTGCCCCACTAATTCATCATGCAATTTAAACAATGCTGGTGAACTTTGTATTAAATACATATATAAAAGACCTGGCATACAGTTTTTGTTGGATTGTTGGGTTTTTTCTTTTGAATTTAATCTCATTTTTGCAGTACATACTGCAAGCACCAAGGTTATTGCTTGCCCCTCCCAAGCAAGCTACAACTGTCAAACCCTTGCTGACCCCAGCTTCTTCAGTGCTGTGGAAGAAGGCTCCTGTGGCAGACATCCAGATCCAAAAATGGCAAAACTGAGATCACACCAGGTAACTCCAAAATTAAGAAACTCACAGCTGCTCCCCAGAAGGCCTTTGTCATGCAGATTTTCTCATTGTGAGGAAAGCTGACACCTTTCACTCTTTGAAGACGGGAGCATTTCTAAGCCAATACACAATTCCAGCGTTTAGACTCTACAAGAAATGCAGAAAACAAGGGAGTGATCTGGCAGAGGCTCCCAGTGATTCACACCCACTGTCTATATCAGGTATGGGGGAACAGAAACTAATGGATAAGAATGCATACTAAATCTCAACAGCTTGCAAGTGAGACTAAACCAGATAAATAACACTAAGCAGAAATTAGACTTCAGAAAGTACCCTCAGGTTTCCTTTCCTTTTGTGTCTGACCACCTCTACAATCTCAATGTGTCTCTGCAAATCCTCTGTCTTTGCTACTACAGATGTGTTTACCTCCATTTGGGGGAAGCAGTTCTGAAAGACTTTTAGGCAGCAGCAAACAGAAATTATCCACTTAGAAGGAGACCTGCAAAGAGTGTTTTCCATGCAAACAATGGCTGGTAGAGGAATAGCATCATATGCTTCATCTACACCAAGCTTTTCACAGGAAATTCCAAGCACTAACAAGTTAAAAGCTTCTCCTCTTTTTAACCCGTTTTTCTGGTAAGTCACTTTCCCCCTGTCCCAGGCTAGGATGTTACAATAAATGCCCATGAGATTGTATTTTGTGAATCTCTGAGGTAAAACTTTTGCTGTCAGCCAAAATTAAACAACAGCCTAGTAGTCCCTGTAAGTGACAGAGGAGCTGTGTGATGATAATACTTACTGAGCCCCATTTCACCCAAGCTCCCCTTGCCCACCACCCAAGCCCCCATCACCCATCTAAATTGTGATCAAACAATACAGACTGAGGAGCAGGAAGAAAATGTAATGGGTTACACAAGGAAAGAAACTTTCTGTGGAACCAGATCACACTGCATCTACCATTAAGCCCACAGTGGGATTCAAATCCCTTTCAGAGAGGCTGCCAAAACCCTTGCCAACTCTCAGCCAGAACCAAGTTGTCAAACACAGACCAGGGCTTTGTAGCAGCCAGAGACTTCCTGCTTGCCAGACCTTGGGGACCAGAAACAACAGAAAATGCAATACTCTTGTGACTGGCTTCCCGGCCACTCCCAGCAAGTTCTTACACTGCAAACGTGATAACAGAGCTGAAAAAAAAAAAAATCAGAGCAGGAAAATGCATCCCAGACTGTAAAACCTTTCCTACCTGATGCTTGTTACAAGTCATGCATAGTCAATCCTGTAACTGGAATACTGGAATATTTCAGCAAAACTGAATGCTTAAAAAAAAAAAAACCCACTGTTACTTCTCCCCCTTAAAAAAAAAAAATGCAATTGTGGTTTTGGGAACTTAGGGATGCTGCAGTGGTAACGTCCCGTTAATTTCATTTCTTCAACCTACCTGGCAAGTCTCAAAAATGAGACAGATGTCATGAGTGGTATAAACAGAGAGCAGGATTCAGCCCAAAAAAAGCAATGAGCTAGGGGCCTTGAGATTTGAGTTCTGGTCCAAGTTTCTGCCAGCCAAGCAAATCTGGGAAACCCATGCTGCTATTCTGTGTCTTTCTTCTTCCTCCCCCACTTCTAACACATCTGTTTCAACTTAAGCTCTCCAGGACAATGACTCTCTGTTGCTACAATGCCCATCATGTTGTGTTTCCATTAGGAAGCAATGAAAACCTTATATGCGTGTAGGATACCCAGGCTTAGTTCTCAAAGATTCTGGCACAGGATTTTATTTTCTGTGTTTTCTGCTGCAGGGAAACAGGATGAAGTCACCCACTCATCGCACTGGAAGCAAAGTAAAGAGGAATTTGGATTGTGAATCCCATCTTGACAGATCAGGAAATGCATCTTCAAGTAACTGTATGGAGCACAAGTAAATAATGCCTTGCCAACTCTTACCCAGACCATAAAAATCAGAAACAACTCATTTTTTTTCCATATTTGGTGTTTTGTAGATGGCCTGGAGGGAAGTAAAAAGTAACGCAGTATTGGTCCCACTTAATGGGGTGAACATTCTCTAAAGAGCAAATGAGAAGTGGACTCAGTAACTAAACTCCTTCAAAGCCTATGAAGCAGCTGTATGCTACAGGAGGGCAATAAAAGCCCTACTAAAATACACCAGAGTGCTTCACTGACCTGTCTGTGAGCATCTACCTGCAGCAACTCCCTCATTACTGAAAAGATAGTGGCAAAAGGGACATAGGAAGAGGCTCCCGAAGAGGAAATGGATATCCACAACACCGATCAGGGTTTAGAGGAGAAAGCAGAATCATAAACTGAGCAGAATCATATCTGCTCAGTCAGATATGTACGGCTAGATAGGCCTGGTATCTCCTGCCAAAATGCACTGCACTGTTGCTGCTTTAATACTACTTTACAAATATTTTTAATCACTTTATCCATCACCCTGTCTCCAATGAACTCAAAGGTTAAATGCTCTTGCACACCACTTGCAGTCCTTCCTCTGTACCAGGAAACGTTTCTCTTAATTACGCTGAACATGTGTCATCATCAGGATAAGAAATACAGGACTGGTAAAGAGAAGAACTGGGAGGGTGAATTATAAGCTTTGGCTTCATAAGATGAAGTAGCAAAACAAAAATCTAATACAAGTGAATCCCAGTTGATTTTAATAAAATGTAATTACATTAATCAGTTGGACATTTCCTGGGGAAGAAAAAGCAAAGCAAACTGCAGTGACATCACAGAGCATAAAAATCTTTTTAGCGGAATGAAGAGCTTTTTGTCCTTGCTTAACCTTCTTCACTCAAAGCTAAAAAGACAGCCATTAGCATTCACATTACCAGGAGCAGTCCACAGGAAAACTTTACAAGGCAAAACTTTGCCTTGTAATATACTGTTACAGAATTTTAGTCTGCAGTCTCATTTTACAAGTATTTTGTAAATACTTGTAAAATATAAAATACTTGATGGTACAAGCTGAGACGTCAGTAACTCTGAGCTGCTTTTGTGAATATTGTTGTCAAATATTAACTGTTTATATTATTTGCAGGTTGAAAACAAGCATTTATTTTATATTGGCTGTTCAGTTTTGATGGAAAATCCAAATATTTTGTGTATGAGATGATGTATGACATTTTGTTATAACCATGGGGTGAGATGCAACCAGTGATAACTGTGACAGAATGCCATGGATAGAAAAGTAAACAATTTAATTGACTTTTAAACAGATTGGCTTCTGAAAAGCTGCAATTGATTTCCTAATATGAGCAGGATGGCCACCGTTCAATATCTAATTCCATTTTGATTCCAGATTTTTTAAGGAAGGATTGATTTGCTTTGGGAACTTCTACTTAGCAGCTTTTCTGTCAAATAAAAAGATTTTAATTTCACTGACAAGAATAGGATGGAAAGACTTCAGTGGTTTGAAGCAGTTGAGGGGTTGGGTTTTTAGGGAGGTGTTTGTCAAGGCCAGGGAAAAAAAGATTACTGTAATATCAGACCATAAATCCTGAGAGATTTCTAAATATATTTCAAGACCAGATTTTCAATTTCGATGAAGCATATAAACTAAACTAGAAAGAGGGAGTTTTTAGTGGCATGATAAAGCACTTAGACATGGTCTGGTGGTTTACAATGTCACCTGGACCCTTTCAAGGTTTGTTTTTTCCCTTCACACCCCTCTTCAGCTCTTTCTTTCTAGATCCCATTTTTCTTTCCTAAAATTAAAAATTTGCTGCATTAAAGCTGCAATCCCAGGAAACCACCTAAGTCACTGATACAACTTACTTACCTATGATCTCTCAAAACCTTAATCACACACCATTTCTTCTAAGACTCAAAATTTGCCAACTCTTCTCACCCTCCTTTGACCAAACCCAAGATTCCCAGGCCAGTCTGAGATGTTCAGGGCAGCTGGTTCCTGCCTTTTCCCACACGACTCACACTTCCAGTGTGTAACTTCACTTCCATAAGTATTTTACCATTTCCTCTCTGTGAAATAAATCCACTGATCAAGTAAAAAGGACAAGAACACTGAAATGGACCTAAGTGAAAACCTATGCCTCAATGGTCAGGTGTATTGATGAAAACAATAATTGTTGTCTGAACCACAGTTATTTCTATTCAGGCTATCCCCACAAGGGGCCATACCAAACTTCACCACTTGAACAAGTCCAAACAACAAGGAATCCTAGATCAAAGTGACCATTTCATAGCCTCAAGCACATTTGCAACACTTAAATGATATTTCTGGATCTTAACAAAAATAAAACGTATTTTTTCCCAGCATGTCAAGCAAAGACAGCTGTTTGCTTCATCAGGACAGGTCACCACTAGTTAGCATTCAGCTGCCAAACATGAACGTGTTTGACAATTATTTCAGTGGTACAAACTGTGCACAGGTCTCCCATTTCTGTGATTAAGTACTCAATGCCTCATTAAATGAGAACACACACCGGTGACAATTACAGCCCGAGGTGCTGAAAAACCTCACACTAGAGTTTCCCCTTTATCACTAGAAATAGGCCACACCAAGCTCCACACATAACTAAGATTTTCAGATCCAAAAATTGAGCAAATTGCTAGTGCATAAGGGCATTTAAATTCAGTCACACGCAAGGCAAAAAAAGTGAAATACTACAATTAACTCCTAAGCAAATAAAAAACATGGCCTCATTTTCATCTGGGATGCTTTTCTTTATATTTTCATGATTCTTTGTACAGCTGCGGGGTGTTCTGTGTACCTCTGCTTTGTCACAAGACATAACACGTGACTTGATCACAACCTCCTGTTTATGTTGCCACTGGTGAGCTAGTTAAAGCACAAGTCTAAGGTTTGACAGTGGGGACTGATGACAGCTCTGCCATTGTTGTCAAACTATAAAGCCCTCAATAGTTTGCAGCAGAATGAAATTAAGTAGACAGTGACTTCCCTCTGTGCTATTCCATTGTTCATTTTCTTCTGGACTAACCCTCTCTGCTTCTTAGCCTTCTCCAATTTCCTCAGGACATGATGGAAAGACATAGTACATATTTAAATAGCTACTGCAATTATCTGACTACCAGGAGAATGGAAAAATAAGAAAAAGGCTGAATCCATGCTGCTGAACTTCTCTTGATGGTGGTGTTATCCTTTTTTAAAATGGAATCTTGCCCTACAATAGCATCTGTGTTTCATCGTCCCTTGCTCAGCTTCTTTGAAGTGTGGCTTTCCTTTGGGAATTTTCTGCTTAGAATACACTAAGTAATACAGTGGGAGTACTAGCATGAAGATGTGTTCCTTGCAAGAGCTTAGTTTGATGGAAAGAAGCACTGGAGTATGTTTTATGCTCCTGCAAACCATTGGGACCACAGCGCTATCAGAGCTAGTCCAAAGTTGACCATGAGGTAATAATTAAGCAACTTTACAAAGCATGAAATTAAAATTTGGATAACAAAGAGGAAAGATTGGAAGCAGTCCACTGTCCAGAGTCTGGAAATAGCTGAATCAAATCATGGTGTTGCTCCATGGTCTCTAAATTCTTGGGAATTGTAGCATTTCAATGATGCTTTTARCTACAACTGATATTAATTTAGAGGTTTTTTTGTTTGACTTTTTTTTGTTGTAATTTTCAGCTCCACTATGAAGGAGTGAATGTGAAAACTACAGCATGAGAGAGTTCTGGTTACAAATTACCACAATTTGCACTGTCACAGAACCATAACAAATTTCCAGATTTCTTTGTGATCAAACCCACAGCAACTATAATTGTCCTTGGAGCAACCATCTAAGTGCTAACCTTTCAAAAATTCATCCATACCCATCACCATATCATGTTTTCCTCTGTGGCAAGATAAAAAATAAAAGGTCTTGTAAGGTTTCTGTCAACTATTTCTCACTTCTTCAGAAGCATTATAGCATTTTTTTTTTCTTCAGCTGGGTGAACTGAGCCACAAGGACTGAAATGTTCCATGACAAAAACAGAAAA
This sequence comes from Turdus rufiventris, assembly GCA_013186435.1. Classification (NCBI taxonomy): domain Eukaryota; kingdom Metazoa; phylum Chordata; class Aves; order Passeriformes; family Turdidae; genus Turdus; species Turdus rufiventris. Next base: position 5,938,962 of record PYHW01010582.1, on the reverse strand, counting down.
ACATTTCATGATGAAAAGAAACCAGACTTGGTTCTTTGTTATAACTCCTAGTCATTACTCTACTTGATCCCTTTAATTATTTGGTATTTCTTCATCTAAGCCTGTTAGAGGAGCTAAGCTAGATGTAGCACACTTAATTAAAGCTCAGCTTCAGCATTCAGCTCTTTTCTATGTGGAAATTGCTATGATGAGACTCTTGTTGACCAAATAAGAACACCAATGTTCTCTTATGACAGAGCTGGCAATGAACTAAGAAATATCCCTCTCATTAAAGGTGCAGCCATCTCACTTAGCATTTCAGGTCATTGAAATCACTGGGGGGAAACTTCCTCCTGAAAGAATAGCCCTGGATTTATGGTGACTAAAGAGAAGCTGATGCTTTAAGTGTTGAAAGGAGGTGTGCAAATATTAGATGATTGTAAATCCGCTTAAGAAAGTGTAAGGCTGTCAAGGCCAACTGTTGCAAGACATTATTCATTTATACAACTTAACAGCTCAGCATTCCTCCTGAATGCTATAGCCCCCCTGTCAACACAGGCAGTGTATCCTTTTGCTACAGACATACAGAAAAGTCAACTTGGAAAGCCAATACAAATGCAGCCATGATTCTTCGGTAAAAACTTCATTTTTCTGCTTTTGGGCTTTGGGAAATAGGAAACAGCTATTTCCTAGACAGGTGTATTGCTCTGTTAGCCACATGCCACCCTGGGGCCATGCACAAACAAGCAAAATGCTTACAGCAGAAACAGTAAAGACAATACATACATTCTGTGCCACATGCTAAAACATTGCTCTGCACAGCAGTTCTGCCCTTACTCTAAAATGAATTAAACAATTCAGTGCATTATGCAGGCTTTCAGATAAGGCTCTCTTCTGTCTGTGTCATGACAAGAGCAGCACAGGTAAAAGGCTATTCCTAAAGTAAAAGCATGTGTTCCAGCAATGTAATTATGTTCTGGACATAATTTGGTTGTCCATTTACTCAATGACAATGAGTTTATTATCGTGCTCACTCTGAACATCCAGTGCTGCTTGAAGAAAATGAAAACAGCATCTTGGAGCCCAGGGCTGCTGTGCAGCTGGAGCAGTACACAAGCTCTGCTCTGCCAAGCACCAAAACATGGTTGTTGTGGTCAGGAAGAACATTTGACACAACTTTTCACTAAGGAGCCAAAAATTCACGTTTCTGACAGCATTGACAGCAAATTAAAAGTTGGCCTTAGCTAGGATGAAAAGCCAATACTCAGAGTGCATACAAACTATTATTTTTTAAATGCAGAAAATCTTTCTCCCGCAGACACTCCTCCCCACTTCTTTTTCCTTACAACAATGATCTAATATTTCAGATATCCATCAAAAGTGTTTCTACTTATTCCTCATTTCCATGTTTCTAGATCCATCATTACCATCTTATTTGAAGCTCTTCTGTAAGGGATCTCTATCACATTTAAGCCCCCCTAAAAGCTCAGTACCTTTAACCTTTAATTAGAGCAGATTCCAACAATGGAAACTGCCTTGTCAGTGGTAACACAGTAGTAAGCCTATTCCAATAGCTGATTTTAGGGGGTTTAACTAGAACATAATTTTATGTAGCTTTAATAACCCTTTATAACCTAGAATAACCTAAGAACTTTGCAATCTGCATGTTGTGACCTGGACATTCCTTGATGTTAGGACTCTACATTTTCTTTCCTCTTCCAGTTTCAAGCGACATTTAATGATAAATTACAACTAATTTTCCTCCCAGCCCAAAGTCCCATACTCCTTTACCATTTTCCAAGAACAGACAATATTGGCAAGATTCCCACAAAATCTTTTTTATTTATTATGTACTCTGTCTTAGCTTTCACAGGTATTAGCAAAACAATAGCTCAAATTATGTCCTCACCTTCCAGATGGTGAAAGAAAAAGCCATTCAATGGCCATGGTTTCCTTTTCAGGCAATAATTGCCCTAACATGCCACACTGTGTGTTTGCTAATTAGACCAAACTCCATGCACATATTAACATCAACACATGGATTCCAGGCTATTTGTTGCAAAGCTCTCCTAGCCACATTTGAAGCTGCTCCTGTAGATAAATTAATTCTGTGTATTAAAAAGAATATACAGACAAGTATCTGCAAGATCAGCCTCTAGACCTCTTGTTTGTATCAGCAGCAGCATTTCACCAGTGTTATTCAGCATTACTCAGGGCCTCTGCAATAGCCCAGTTTCCCTACTGGCTGTCACATGTAATTTTTATGATCCACTTCTTCCACAGCACAAAAGGCTCCCTCCATCAGCACCATCACACAGAGCACCTCCAGAGCTGCGCTTCTAAGGGCTGATACAGATGCCTGGTAGTTCAGCTGAGCTGCTGGCACACCTATGAATGCAATAGTGCCATTCATCTCCTTGAATTGACCAGCACAATCCATCCACTGGCCATTTTGAGCTGTGTGACTTCAGAAGGGTCAGACAGACCAGGAAACTCGCACAAATGGAGAGAGAACTACAAAACACGTCACAAGCTGTGATCTGCAAAAGCAGCATTTGATGATTTTCTGTGTAAAATACTGGATATTCTCTTTTTATCCATACTGAGTATTATCTCTACTGCAATTTTCACTGTAGAAAACTGACAAAACACCAACATCAGAGCCACAGCCTGAATCTGCTTCATATCAGTGTCTCCAAGAAGGTAAAGGCTTACCTCAGCTTTAAAGAAAGAGAAAGGTACCCCAAATATTTTTAAAAGAACCTACAGTTCAGACATTACTTCTGAAAGCCTTGCTAGCTTACAACACCATGCTGACATTCATTTTCCTCAGTAATTAGTAATACCTTTGTGCCTCAGCCAGCTGGAGGCCAGATCATCCACAGTTCTGAAAAGATGTAATAAAACATAGATATTAGAATTCACTGAAGTATGTAAAGGATATATCAGAAGAAAACAATTGAACAAAGTGCCACACTAAGACTGGTATTCATACAAGCCTTTAGGTAGACCTGCATCATGGATACCTGAACTGCCCACTTCATTTTGTTTTCAAAATTACTTGTCCCATCCCTATTACAGAAATCATCTGTCCTCTTGCATTCATGCTAATCTTTAGATTAAATCTATATAATAAAGCAAGTATGAGTAACTGGCTGAAAAATTGAAGCCTGAAAATGTAAAAAATGTTTCAGAGCATGGTTGAAAATCATCTGAGCTGATGCTGGAAGCTTCTAAAGAACTACTCAGTTCTATGTCTAACCATAATTAGGAATTTCCTGCAGTCTCTGAAGTATGGTCCATGAGAAAAATTAGGAGATAGTGGAAAAAGGGTCAGCAATTTGCTGGTGAAAAAAATATCTTGCAAAAGAACTACATTAAGAGTAGAATACAGTGGAAACAACATAGATCTGAAACCTTTGGGAAGGCGTACTGAGAAGAAATACTAAACAACATCAGTCACCACTAAACTATTTCATCAGAGAGGAGATATTTACCAATAAACTTCTTTCAAAAGAAAATACAGCAACTGGCAATACTTGGTGAAGACAAGACAGACATGAACAAGTATAGCTAGACAATTTTTGAAACCCAGCAGGTGCGTCTGCTACCCACAGGAGTGTTTTAAATTAGGTCAAATGTATGTCTTAACAGTTGTTTTGCTCAAACATATGCTGAGCCTGCATCCTGGGATTTCAGACTGGACATCAGGAAAAGATTCTGACAGGGTGGCCCAGTGAGAAAGTGAGTGGTCAGTGGAGCAGACTCCCAAGAGAAGTGGTCATGGCACCAAGCTTGACAGAGTTTAAAGAGTGACTGGATGATTCTCTTGGTTATATGGTTTAGTTTTAAATAGTCCTGTGAGGATCAAGGAATTGGACTTGATGATCTTTATGGGACCCTTCGAACCTGAGATAGTCCATGACTATTACAGGCCTGGTCTGGCCCCACTGACTACTGTTTGTCCTTCATGCAAAGCATACAGACAAAAAGCAGGAGCTTCACTAGTTAGAACAATTTGAGAATAACCTTTTTCCCTAACCTTAGCCATGTCTAGATCAGTAGTATTACTTTTTCAGTCTTACTTCACCACACATACAGATAATGGTTGCTACTTTAGAGTTAATAAGAGCTGTTAATAACAGCAGCCCACAGCACCAAAGTATGAGCACAAAACATAAGGTATGAAAAACACTGTTTCTTTGGGTGAGGAAAAATGAGCATTTCAAGCACAGATTTTCACTGCTGAACCCGCAGCTTCAACAGACTGCACAAGACTAGAGAGGTCCGGTGGTTCTTTTCCTGTTTAATATCTTTAGTGATGATCTAGGTGAAGGGATTGAGTGAGTCTACCATTAGCAAATTTGCAGATGACACCAAGCTGGGTGGGAGTGTTGATCTGCTGGAGGGTAGGAAGGCTTTGCAGAGGGATCTGGACAGGCTGGATCAATGGGCTGAGGCCAACAGCATGAGGTTACACAAGACCAAGTGCCAGGTTGCAGCTGGGTCACAACAACTCCAGGCAGCACCACAGTCTGAGGGGTGAGTGGCTGGGAAATGGTCCAGTGGAAAAGGACCTGGGGGTGCTCGTTGACGCTGGATGAACTTGGCTGGCCATGCCCAGGTAGCCAAGATAGGCACTGGCACCCTGGCCTGGATCAGCAACACTGTGGCCAGCAGGACCAGGGCAGTGATTTTCCCTCTGTACTGGGCACTGATGAGGCCACACCTGGAGTGCTGGGTCCAGTTCTGAGCATCTCAGTTTGGGAAGAAAAACTGAAGTTCTAGAGCAGGTCCAGAGACAGGCAACAAACTGGCCACTCAGCCAGACTCATGAGAGTGTTTTTCACCCTTCCACATTTGCTGGTCTTTTCTATGAATGCTGACTTGCCTGTACAGCTGTTATTATCCCCTCACAGAGCATTGCCCTCATTGTCTCTGCCTACAGTGAATGCAAGTGTCTGATAAAGGAGCATAACTGCACCAAGAGAGTCACTTAACCCGAGTGTTTTAGCTGACAAGAGGCTGCACAGAGGCTGCACTCCAGCAGGCTGATTACAAAACCTCCAAGGCAATAGTAACTCAACTCTGATAGCCAGAACATTGCCAGAATTACAGTAATATTTCATCTCTGAAAGGAGTTGTTCATTATCTTGCCCAATGATCTCATCTCAGGATCCATCACTCGCTTGTTCAGTTGTTTTTCTTTTTACTGCAGTATCTGGAGCTTAAATCATGAACTCTGAAAAAGGGCCATCTTGACTGAACCAAACTACAGGGGCATGTGAGCAAGATGCAAAAGTTAAGTTCAATCAGAGCTACTTCAGTTTATCAGAGTGGGAAGGTAGAAAAAAAAAACAAAAAAAAAAAAAACAAAAACAAAAAAAAAAACACAAAACAACAACAACAACAAAAAAAAAACTGAAAAAAAACCCCCAAACTTTAATTGCACACAACAGGTTCCCCTTGCCTGGTACAAATGTGAGCTGACCTAAATCAGGCATAAACTCAAAAGCCTCTCCTTAACCCTTTTTCTCAGTTAAACTCTTATACAAAATTCACTTTCAGGCATGAAGCACCTGCAATAAATCAGACATCCAGCTGAGCACAAACAGAGCACTCTCCAGGTATAAGAAGAGAAAGAGCAGAGTGCAGAAGACAGAGGGTCACAAATAAAGCTAGCAACAGGCCCAAAATTTGTATTTCTACTCCTGAAAAACCTCTCCTGCACCTCCTAACCGAGCAGCCCTCAGGTACTGGAGCACACAACTCAGGAACATTCTCTGGGTATGCCAATATGGAGCAGTATTCATGCTCTACTTAATCCAGGGAAATATTTGAATTATAGTTAGACTAGATACTCATCTGCAAGCTGAGTTATACTGTGATCCCAGGGTCTTCTCCGTTTCAGAAACAACTTAGAAAGGATATGAAGAGCACTACTACATTATTTCTAAGAGAGAGGTAGATTGCAAATATACATCACTGTCATCAAGTAACCTTGAGCTTTAGAAAGTTAAGATGTACACTTGGGCTAATCACAAACTAGGTAGAATATTTCTTTTCTGTTTCCCAATTACTGGAGTCACTACTTTGCACAACAAAAATGTATCAAGGTTTTTTTCATTAGGCCTCTAATGTAGTCATTTTACCCGCATAAATGGAATATAAGAAATGACCGAAACAAGCTCAGAGGTATATCCTTTTAGAAATGAAAACTGGCATTTTGGGTCCTAACTACTGGTTTTAGACTTTAAAATTGCACATTATTTTGACATTCTAAAAAAAAGGCATTCAAGTGGAATCTGAAATCACTCTAAAACCTCTACAAGCTAAATGCCAGCAACATTTAACACCGGAGAATTCTGCTGCAGCAGTATAATCCCTACATCAGAAGAATTGAATAGGTTTGCTTATAAAATATGTGCAACTACACAGACGTCCTTTACTAAAGAAAATATTTGACCCTATTTCCATTACACAGAAGTTTGCATGCCAATGAATCCAGCACAAAATATATTTAAATTTAATATATATCATTTTTGCTGGGTTTTCTTATTGTAGCACATAGACATAAATAAAGGGACAGGGAAATAATAAATTACATGCTCATAAAATACTCTCAACTCTGCATAGTAAATGGAAGAAAACAGGCTTACTGTTTCATTCAAAGCAATCAGACATGCTACTAAAAAGTACAATGGAGAAACTAGTTAGAGAGGAAAATAAATCAGGACATTTCTTCAGAGAGCAGTAGTTGCTAAATACCATGAATTGGTGCTGTACATTTCCTATGGAGCTTTTTGTGAGGGCAGTAAAGTTTAAAGACACATTTACTTCACAGAAGACTGATGACCCTCCTCCTTCCAAGCAGTCCAGCTGACCCTACTGCTCCACAACTTTTTTTTTTTTTTTTTGTGGAAAAAATTAATCGGAGTCCTCTTGCTTGGCACCCATAGGAGGGGCAGTAAGCCCTGGAAGGAAAGCACAGTAAATACCAGCTGATAAATTTTCTTCATGTGTGCATGAAGAGAACCAGCAATTCTTAAGACTTCTGTGTAACAAAGGCAGTCTAGAGTGCTATTTCCCATTGAATGTATGATTTTTATTTTTTTTTTTAATTGAGCTGAGTCACAGCTTGTCAAATATGAAAGGCTGACTTTTTAACCTTTGGTTTGTCTGAATCATAACAGGGAAAATAAATAGATGATACAACTAGTAAGGAATTTGTCTTTTTGGTTTTACAAAGAAACAGTTTCCCACAATAAAACTCATACTCCAATGCTAAGTTTCTGAACAAGACATTCTTCTAAAGCTTTGTATCCACCGATATTATTAAATCAGAAGCTTCTAAGTTAATTTATTTTCATGTCTTTTCTTCATCTGGAAAATTTAATGCTTCAACATGCTGTTCTTTTAAATCAGAAAAGAAGTTTATTATTACAGCTATGGGGAGGGTTATTGCTGCTTTAACCAGTTAGATTTTCATCCTAGCTCCTGCCTCAGTGCTTGATGAACAGAAATCTGAAAAATCAAAGCTGATAACACCCATTTCCCTAATGATGAAAACAAGCATACTTCCTATGTATTTTTTCCATGGATGACACTAAACCATGTCGCACCTAAAACTCACACAGCTTTGCATCAAAAAGGATGGGCTTTGGCTTAGTTTCATTGCTTTTATTCTAAAAGTACTGCTAAACTGATTTGACTTTTTGTTTTTAATTTAATTCTTTAATTCTTGATGGCTGCTACCTCCAGGGTGCATCTTCCAAAACACTTTACTAATACAAAGATTTTTTTTAAACTTCCTTTTCCTCTTAGAGTTTTCATTAAATTACAAGCTGAAATGTATTCAGAACTCTTGTGATGTGATCCTGGTCCAGACAGAGTGTTATACTGGCTGAGCCCAAACTTTTGCCTTCTGTGAGCTTTTTAAGATCATTTTTTGTTTTTCACCTGCCTCTTGGAGGCTCCCCCTGCCTATCCAAGCTCACAATACCTTCCTTGCAGACAGCCCCTGCTAACCCAGGCTTGCTTCTGAGGCAGCCTAAGAATGGGTGTGAGTGGAAGAAAAATTGAAAGACAGCAACCACACTGAACCGAGTTTGTTACAGCTGAATATGAGCTCTATTACAAAATATAGAAAAACGAGAACAGCTGCAAACACTATGCTGACAAAACAAGCAAGAACCTAGATAAATGGTTCCAGCTTTACCATTGTGTGACATAAGGAGTTTTGATCTTCACTTAAGATCAGTGTGCCTAAATCCACTTAGGGTCAGTTTAAACTGCATCAGTTTAAAACTAATTCCAGCTGGTGCCACTAAATAGACACAAAGTGTGCCTGCTTTCTTCTGTCACATGGTTCACACTACTGGAACACCCAACTTAGTTTCCAGTCTTGGCTTTTTGTTTCTGCCACGGTGCCAGACAGAATACCCACCCCAAAAAAGCAATGGCAAGGAAGCATGCAGTGAAAGACTAACCAAGACTATTCTTCACTGATTATATAAGAATATTTTAGTTGTGCTAATCAGATGTGGATAATCAAACATTTCAACTGTAGGTAGGAGTGAAAAGAGGTGAGCTGTCAAGTTAATTTTTTTAATATTTAACTTGGTAGCCTAGTGTGGCTGATACACCAGGAAGGAAAATTTATGTTTCCTTTCATCACCAATGTGTTTATATCACCGTTGAGGAGCAGCTCATCAAATACAGAGCTCCAAGTCAAATTTCAGCCTGCTTTTATAAAATCCATGTGCCTGAAATCAGACAACCAACAACAACTAAAACCACAAAAACCCTCCAAACAAAGAACAACCCACAAAGCCAAAACAAGAAATAGAAGAGACATGCCCAATACATATAAAAGTAATTCCAGGTGTTCTCACAGTTTTCTGAAACACCATCTTTGTACTTTCCTCTCTCACAAAAAAGGTGCTTGCCAAGTTACCTGTATTTTGACCTACCCTAAAACTATCAAGTTATAATCACATCAATCATGAAAACAAGATGTGTAAACTATGAAACTTTTCAGTGTCTTAAAAACAGAGCTGCTTGTTGTTTGCAACATCCTGTGTACACACAGGGAATGGGGAGAGGAAAAAAATGTAAGTGAAGCAAATAACATGAAGGCTGTTCTGAGGGAGAGCACTGCATTAATATGCTGATAATCTGGCCCATGATAACCCTTCAAGATGTTTTGTTACACAAGATGAAAGGAAAAGTTGATCAAGAGAATAAATTACTTTCAGTGTTACCAGAGAGACTTTTTTCCAATAATGCTACAGAGACCTAACAGCATGGTTAGGGCAAACAGACTATTGTAAAGAAACTACCAAAGATTTTGCAATATACTGAGCCAAAAATATTACATGACTATGTTTTAAGGCACTTCTAGACACAGTACTTGAGCTGTTTACTGAGTAGTCCACAAGCAGCCTACTCAGATGTTTGATTTTATCAACGCAGGCCACCCACATCTGACCCAATAAAAGTGCACATGTGCAAGAAGAATCCCCCCAAAACAGTACATCTTTTTTATATAATTTGACCTTTAGCAAACAAAACCTCTTCTTTTCTGTCATGTTCCTACAGAAAGAAATCCAGTACATAATTTCATGGAAAGTACACTGGAAACATTTTTATATCACTAAGCACGGCATTAAGTCAACACAGGATTTTTTTCTGAGACTTACCAATACCTCAGCATTTCTTTTAGTTCTGGTTTATGGAAAAATATCAATACAAAATGTTTACACATCACACATGTATCTAATGGACAAGGTAGACCTGAGACTCCCTGAGGGAAAAATGAATGGACAAAGTAGAGTTGCTCGTTATAGGAGTTTCTGGACAACATATGCTGACAATTACTATTACTGCTCTGCAAATGTGTATTTTGCTTATACTTCCTTATAGCAGAGGCAGGGTGAAAAAAAAACTGTGTTTCATCTTTTTTATTTTTCCAAAGTCTACAACTTATTATAGAAAATCACTTGTGGGCGATCTGTAAGGTTTGAGAACAAGGGAACAAGAAAAGCAGGGAGAAATAGAGCCTAAAGGAAAAAAAAAGAAGTTAAATGCAGTGAACAAAGCTCCATCAACCACCAGAGAACCACCACCATGTTGTTGTGCAGTTCGGTTCAGAAAACATAGCTTGCACTGACTGAACAATTGGGTTTATACTTTCAACTTCTTCCTCATGTGGGGATCCAGTTCTCATGTCTCAAGTCAAACATGAGTACCTGGGAGAGAATAAGCTCTTAGCATAAAATGAACATACGATGTTTCTATGTACAGCACTGAAAGGAACTTTCTCTTCTAGAGACAGAAAAAGTGAAAAATAAACTGTTCTACTGCAAAAGTATTTGCAGCACCACACTATTCTCATGCCTCTTATCAGTCAGCACAGATGTCAACAGAGACACCAGGGAAATGGAGAGCTGTGGGATGTAAGGCCTTCCATCAGATATAGGAACACCTACAGGACGAGTCATGGAGAAACTGAGCTCTGCCGTGGCCAGCATTGTGTTTATGTAACACCTACAGAGAAAATCACTTTTGATTACTGTAGACTAATTATCAGCCAAGATGCATTCCCTTCTCTCCAACACCACTTCAGACAGATACTGTCAGAAGACAGGAAACATCTAAGGATTTAAAAAAAAAAAAAAAATAAACCCCCACAAAAAAAAAAAACCTCATTGCAAATAAGATCATATTCAACATTAAAGGATGAACAGCATGAATAGCCTTTTGTGAATTAGATGGCATATTGCAGCTGTGCCTCAAAGCAAACTTGGCAGCAGAAGATGCTGTGTAATGAGCAACTAATAAAAAGCACCCAGCACATGAGCGCTGAAAGATGGCCTCACCTCTTTTATGCAGTTACTCAGCTTCTGTATACACCTAGACACCTTGATTTGCTCATCTCTAGATTCTTTCTAAGCACAGCAAGCAACCATAGAGACTCACCACACTTACCCATTTTTCTCTACCCAAATAAAAAAATGCACCTAAAATTTTTTCAAGTTTCAAAGGTGCTAAGTATAAAGTCATCAGAGGTCATGAAAAATGCTGTCACTCTTAACTTGTGTATTTCACTTTACTTACTCATCTGTCTCCATGACTTCACATCGTAGCTTTTCAACAATCCTACATTTGAATTGTAGAGGAACAAGATAGGTCTAACAGCATGCTAAGTAGCAATGGCACTTCATTTCCCATAGGAATAATCCTTTCTCCTGCTATTAATGTTTCATTATACTAGGTGTGTTTACCAAATGGCTGAAAAGTGCAGATCAAATGTAAAGGAAAGATATCACAGTCTACATTTTATTAGCAGACAGTGTGCAGCTGTGGAGCAAGCCTTTTGTAGGAAGAATGGCAAGCTGTATCCTCAGTTATCTGGTTGGACAGCACAGTGGTGACTGATGAAAGCTTTTCTCTTTGCATCCTACAGGTTTTTTCCAGGGCAGCTAATGTCTCACTATACTGCAATGTTAGCTCCCAATAAACATCTCACTATTTTGCTCAGTTGTGCTCAACAATCCCCTTTCAAAAACAATCCCCCAACCCCATCAAAACTTATTGCAGTTTTCTATTTTCTGGTTTTGCATGTCTCACACTACGTAATTCATTCAGATGGTGACCAAAGGATTTAGTGTTGAGGTCAAACAAAAGTTACAGAAGAAAAAAAAATCATATGCTGAGAAAAACTGCTTCTTGTGTACTTAATTTTTAATGCAGCATGTACTTGGAAGCCAGGAGAGAGTTAAACCTGCCCCAGACCTTGCCAGCTGCTCTGTGCACTTCCGAAATAACCTTGGGAAAGAGCTAGTGTGTGTCCCAGCTCCCAGAATGCCAGGCATTCACACATTGCAGCAACAGATGCTCAATTACAGCACTGCAGCTTTCTGCACTGGCACACTTTCATTTGTTCCCAGCCATCATCCCCACTGACCTCCTACAGACCTCAGATCAAAAAAGCTGGGGAAACTGCAATTCAGGATCCCAGACAAAACGCAGCTTTCCCTCAGTATGATGTTACCTGACAACACCAAAACTGAAAGCACACCAGATTTCAGCTACAGTCACAGTGTCACAAGCTGACAGTGTCATTAAGACAGTGCTTACATCAATAAAATGAGCATGTAACAATTGAACTTGGCAGAACTCTTCCCATCCCAAGAAACTAGCATCACTTTTTTCCAGTTATTTAATCATCACAAAACAAGATGCAATTGGCCCATACAAAACCAAGGAGCATATTCTGGTTGTTCAAATGGGTCACAAGGTTTCCTCATACTGTTGAAAAAGGTGGCCCTTAACTTCAGCCTCACTCACAAGAATCCTTGAAAACCCACTGCTATTCATCAATACCCCAGAAGCTGGTGAAGTTTGTATTTCTGCAGACCTTCTGTGTCATGACTGATAATGAAAATGCTTTTTCTGCATTGTGAAGGGGCTTCAGAGTAAAATCCTCCCAAACACACAGAACAGTCTCCACAGCAGCTCCTTTTCACACAAGTGTTTGCCAAAAAGATGATACTCATGGGAAAATATTTTTTTACACTCAACTAGGAATGCTCAAACAAGTTCATTCGTATAACTATATGAAAATTATGACACAGAGCAAGCTTGAAAATGAATGCAAACAAACCCTATCCGTGAACTGACACTTGAGATAATATCCACATAACTGGTACAGAAAACTCAGATACTAGTTAATAAAGGAGCAACAATGCTTGATTTTTTTGCCAAAACGTGCATAAAACACTTAACCGAGAGCTGGTTGTATAACCTGAAATACCCCAGACTTAAATGTCCTTCCTTTCTATAACCTTCTCTTACCTGTAGTAAAAAGGTATCTGTACCTGAAGGGCACTAAGCATCACTTCATATTCTTTGCTTCAATTTGTATCACTTGCAAGCAAACAGACCTGGAACTCAAGCCAAAACAAGTCCCTGAACTGATATACATCAGTTTTCAATACACAACATACAGCAGTCAAATCATTTTGCATTAGCACAACCAAAAACAAGCCCTGAGCTTTAGAGTGCTCCCATGACATCTGATGTGGAAATCTTCAGTGGGAAAATGAAGGCTTAGAGAGTGACTAGCAAACAGTGGGTGGCAGCCACCTCCAGTGCTCCACCTGATGAGCTCACCAGCCAAAAGTCCTATAAACCATCTCCCCACTAGGTCTGCAGAGATGATTTGTGGATAATTTTTTTGTGGGCCCTCTGGGTGTCCAGACAGAGATCATCTACGGTTGCTGTATCACACAGCTATTCCAGAAAACTGGAACAACTGAAAGCTTTATATTTGGTCAGAGAAGTGTCAGGAGGCTGAGCTGTTTCATTCATGAGCCTGACAAGTTAATGTGAGGGGGTTTTGTGGCCTTTTGTCTCCTCTGTTCTGGCAAGTGTCATTAATAATCCTTTTGTGGATTTCACTTGTCTGACCTCTGTCTAGGAGGGACACCACAGTAAATCCCCTTGAAGGACCAGGGAGAAGCCTGGATGTTATTCCAACACCAGCTCTGCCTGCTTTAAAGAGAACCTTCGGAGAGCTGCACAGGTAGAGCATTTGAGAGGGTGTGTGGGAACATTTACAGTTCTCTTTTTGATAGGTTTTTTAGTAGCCAGTTACCATATTGAAGGAAATAATCCTTGCAATCCCCTTTTAGGACAGCACATGCGTACACACAAACAGATCAGGGCTTTTTCAGTCCCATCACCAGGGTGTCAAGTAGCAGCAAAACCAGCACAAAATGTTCTGCCCCATAAAAATCTCAGATGTTAATGAAACCATAACAGTTGCCAGGGAGCCAGTTTTCCTGTGTTCTGGGAAAGCAAACACAGATTCGATGTGCCAGGGGTCTCATATTCCACCAAAAACAAAAGCTTTAGGGGTTAAAGTCAGCAGAAGAGTGATGTACTGCCTTTTCCCATCAGCCACCCATATCCTGTGCCAAGCCTGCTTGAGATCACAGTGACAATTAACTGGAAGTCATCTGAGGCACCCTATGAATGTCTTGCATAGCACAGGTTTGGAAACATTCATCCTTCCCTCAACAGCTGCCTTCAGAAGGTCTTCAAGGAATAACTTGGAATGCAGAGGTGACTGGACAATGAAACCCTCAGATCATGGCTATAAATACTTCTTTTCCCCACTGCTATTTTTGATAAGGGCCAGTCCTGCCGCCCTTACACATACTATTCAACATACTTGCATTAACTACTCAGAAACATTGTTATCAATGAACTAACTTTTAAAAAGCTCATTTAGCTCCTAATTCCACTGAGTTTCAGTAAGATGCCCAGCTGTGATACATCTCAGAGCCTGTACCTCAAATGGACAACCAAGTGTCTCCCAGGTCTCTGCTGGGAAAGTTTCTGCACCTGATGTCTTTTTCAACCTATAAATGAAACAAGATGCACTTCCAAGACAACATTAACATAGGAGGTAATATAAAAGCTGGTCTGCATTGGAGGCCTCCAGAGGCAGTTATGGAGAAATGTCCAGAGAAGCCCACCCACATAGTTTGACAAGTTTAATAAATTAGCATAATTGTAAAAAAACACCAGTTAGGAGCACAAGGGGTGATGCAGTTAGAAGTGAGAGGAAGATCATGTCTTTACAAACTATTTGATGGGTGAAGATGCAGGTGTTAATGCCTTTGAAATTGGTTTTAATGGGTTTAATGGGTCTGCAAAAACCTCAGCTTCTGAACTTCGGGGTAAAATAATAGGTAAAAAGGGGAAATATGTGGTAGGCAGTTCAAGAAGGCTATTACCTTCTTAGTGCCACCAAAACTGTGAGAAAAACAAAAGCCCTCCAACAATATTTTTAGTGTTAGAGAACCAAAGCATTACTTTTTTAGGATGTGCAACATAAATTGTTCCATCCACACATAGCCCAGGTGTGCTGAGAAAATCATTCCATGACACATGAATTTTATCTGATTTCTTAAAAACTTCAAAACCCAGTGAGATTGGGTTAATTGGTTCCAAGTTCTTAGTATTTGGTTTCCTGTTGGTTACAGCCCAGGGCAGACAAAGTTTTGGGACCAGTGTAGGCAGTCCCCGAGTACCAGCTGCTCATGGACACCAACAGCCTCATGGTGGAGACTGAGAACGAGCTCAACATCATCCACAACTTCATAAAGGACAAATATTCCAAACAGTTCCCAGAGCTGGAGCTGCTGTTGCCCAACACCCTGGATTGCATCTGAATGTCAAGGAATTGGGGGATTCCCTGGATAAATGCAAGAAGGCGAGTGTGCAGCAGATCTTGACCAACACCACCATCATGGTGGTCAGCATGGCAGCAGCTGTCAGAGGAGGAGCTGGGCAGGATCGAGGACACGTGTGACATGGCGCTAGGGCTGAGCAGGGCCAAGCTGCACATCCATGAGTACATGGAGTCCCACATATCCTTCATCACCCCCAACTCTCCCTCATCCTCAGGGCCTCCATGGCTGCCAGGATCATGGGGGTGGCAGGGGCCTGGCCCCTGTCCAAGCTGCTGCCACCTCCTCCTGCTGGCCCCAGTGCCAGGCGCTGTCCCCATCCTCCTCCACCTCTGTCCTGCCCCACACCAGCGTCACCTAGCACAGTGACACTGTCCTGTCCCTGCTCCTGGATTTGAGGAGGAAAGCGGCTCATGGGGGCAAGGTGGACAGCTTCCATGAGAGCCAGGGCAGGAAGGTGGGCCAGGAGCTGAAGGAGATGGAGGAGGAGTTCAACAAGCCATAGGTAAAGCCAGTGCCAGTACCACTGGATGGGCTGAGGGAGAAGAGGTGCTGGAAGATGAAGGAACACTTGGGACTGATGGAGATCCACTAACAGGCCACGAGGATGAGCTTTGGGAAAATCCAGGAGGATGTCTACCAGGAGGACCTCAGATTCAGCCCGGGCCTCCTGGGCAAGGCCTACAGTGGCCATGTGTGCCAGACCAAGCCAAGGAGGCACCAAGGCCCAAATCAGCAAAACTCTGCAGAGGCAGTGTCACCTATGGATGCAAATCCATTATTTGGGAGCATGGCCTTGAGCACAACCTTCACTCCCCTGTAGGGGTTGGAGATCATGAATATGCAAGGTAGCCAAGAAGAAATTGTCTGAGGCCAACCAGAAATATTTCTCCAGCATGGAGTTTTGTCAAGATCAAGTGGAATAAAAATGGAGTCCCCATTCCCTTGACCCCACTGGGATTCCCAAATCCCACCCTGCAAGCCCCAAATTCCCAAGGATTGCTTCCCAGTGCCACTTTCCCAAACTTCTTAGAGATTTTGGAATTTGTGGTTGGAGCATCTTGAGGCAGTTTTGGGGAGATTGAGGGGAGTTACAAATATATGTGCAAAGAATGCAGAGAATATATATTAAAAAAGGCAAAAATCAATACGTATCACACCCACATGATACTTTGATATTTAAGAAGTTGCCATGGTAACACCGGCACTGCACTGCAGCCCAGAATGAAGCAGACCTTGCCAGTAGTCCTCTGCTGGAACTACTGGAGCCTGATATTTTATTTCTTACAGTACCATCAGGGCTAAAATATCAGCCCAAAAAGCAGACAACAAAAACCCTGGCCACTGAGTAGCACATTTAATGAGCAAATAACTGTATGCAGAACTGTTGATTTTCCTGGGCATTCAACTGACTGAATCTTATGCAATAAACTTAAACCAACTAACTGATTAGGAGCTAGGCTTGGATTAAGTTGTGTTTGTGAATTTTAGAGTCTCAAAAACCAGTCTAGAGCTACAGATGCCAAACTCTTAAATTAATACAGCTTCCCAAAATGAGAAATATGTTCCTGGGAGAGTATATCACCGTAAGCAGTACACAGGTTTCACTTCTCAAGTTTTGGGGTTTTTTTTTTTAATACCTCAAGAAAAAAATAAAATATATATATAGCCTTCTTGTAATCCTAAGAGTCCTCTCCATTCCCTTGAAATCCATCATCCATGGCACCATGAAATCTGGAGCACCTGCATGAGTTTGGTTTGTAAACACAAGCCCTGTTTATTTTCTGTCACTCAAAGCAGGCAGCTGCTCACACACTCTGCACCAGTGAACCCTGGCTCACTGTTTCCATAACTCTCCCACTTTAATCCCAGAGGAGGGCAGATGTGCAAGATACTAACCTTACCTTCTAAAGGAAAACATGGAAATACAAACATGTTCCACAACAGCAGCTTGGGAAGAATTATTTGACAGAAGGAGCAAAGTCCTGTCTGCTTTGTTGTATCACTTCAGGCAAGATCTGGTTATTTTGCCCACAAAAAATTCAAAGGTATCCTCTGACATCTTCACCTGTGCCTGGCACAAGCTGCTAAACAAACCTTCATAACATGAAAAGGCTTCTTGATCATTACTGCCCTAAAAGGTTGTGAGTAATATCAGAATTAAAAAAGCCTGCAAAATTTACTTCCCACCTCAGCATTATTCTATGTTCAACCTAATGATGCAATATAATAGTAAGTCACTCTGTAAACATGGATTAAGAAAAACAAAGAGGCATTTATCAATTTTCTCAGTGCTTATTTTTTAATAATCAGCTCAAAACACACCTTTATCTTCTGACTCTGTATCAAAATCAATAAGTAATTGAGAAAGCTAAAAGGATCATTCATTTCAGCCAATGCCAGAAACTTCTATATCCATCACAAAATTCAAATATCACTGAAGCAAAAGATCAGTAAAATAGAACTTGTGTTGTAGAAGCACATACCTTTATAGCCCATTAAGTACAACTGTCACTGTTGCATTTAGTAAAAAAAGTGTAATGGGTCTGTTTACTGGGGAATTTTGTTATTCTAAATGTCATTTGAACCCTTCTTCCAGCTCCTTCCACTGCCAGTCCTGGTGGGTTTTATCACATGGGCCCTAGGAACACACAGACCAGCTGCAACAACTGGGATCCAGTTTCACTTTCTGTCTTACCTTAAGGACCTACAAGCACTTAATGTCAACCTTCAGAAAATTAATCCAGATCACATCCTTTGCAACACAGCATGATGCTTCCTGCAGTTTGCTTTTCTGGGGAACTTCTGCACAAGTCCAGGCCTCCATCAGCTGCATGTTTCCTCCTAACATCTGTGGCACTGGAAACACTAGTGGTCTTCAAGGTCTGATAACAGAATGAGGTAGCTATAACAAACAAAACAGCAGTAAGTATAAAGCTGGTTTCAGTTTTCTCATCTTACCCTTGCCTAACTTGCATTTTGTTTCACCTCTTTCATGCCATAAAGTCAGCTTCCTTGCATGCACAGTCTGTTTATAATTTGGAGTCAATACAGAAGTCATTCACTATTAGGAATTAAATTTTTCTGCAGACATTTACTCTAGTTTATTTCAAAATAAAATTCTACATGTCCTGAGTTTCTCCTAAAATTGTTTACAAATCATTCCACGAGATTTTTCTTTGGAATTCACGATAACTTGGCTGTGTACACATACCTGTCCCACTGTTTATAGCAAGGTTTGTGACAACTTTCTGCTGCTTTCCTAAGAAAAGTAAAGCTCATCTATTTCCCCCAAAAATTTGTCTACTGACTTCTAAAAACTAAGTAGCTGAAGAGTGCTTTTTGACATAATACTTGGCCTTGCAGTTTGCTACTAAAAAAATGTTTCCAAATACTCAGCTTTAACATAGCAATTTAATACCAAAGGCAACAAGTTTTAAAATAACAAGATAGAGAGATTTCGAAGGGACCACTATGGAGCGAATCCAGAGAAGGGCAATGGACCTGGAGAAAGGTCTAGAAGTCTTGGGAGGGAAGCTCAAGGGGCTGGGGTTGTTTAGCCTGGAGAAGAGGCTCGGGGGATACCTTATGACCCTCTACACATGCCTGAAAAGAGGTTGCAGAAAGGTGGGGGTCAGTCTCTTCTCCAAGGCAACCGGCAACAGGATGAGAGGAAATGGTCTGAAGCTGAGCCAGGGGAGGTTCAGGTCAGAAATCAGGAAGAGTTTTCTCACTGAAAGGGTGATTGGACATTGGAATGGGCTGCCCAGGGAAGTGGTTGAGTCACCATCCCTGGAAGTGTTTGAGAAACAGCTGAATATGGCACTCAGTGCTGTGGTTTTTGGTCAAAAGATTGTGCTTGATTCTGGAGGTCTTTTCCCATTAAATCACAAAATGAACTGAGAGAAACAGATAATTGTGTGCCAGTCCTGCCAGAGCAGCTTTAACTGAACCCTACCATAATCAGAGAAACTGTTTATATTAACTACAATTAACACTACAAATTAAAAGTTCTCTGCCAAAGCAGAGCTCATAGCAAGAAGCATTGATGTAGAAATGGACAGCCCTGCACTGTTCTGTAAAGGTGCTTTCTTTTACCAAGCTAAGAATCAAATTCAACCCTCAGCACTAACATTCTTACAAATACCTTAACAGAAAGCAAATTACAGTAAATTCACGAAT
>PYHW01010582.1:5883747-5918967 GCA_013186435.1 Turdus rufiventris | reverse complement strand
GAATACTAGCCGCACTTCTGGGTTTCCACCAAAATTTTTGTGGAAATGGTGCGGCTTATATTCGTGAAATTACTGTAATTACTTGCACTTGTTTATTGAATTGTTTTACCAAGTCTGTAAAAAATGCAAACTTTAACCTCCACCCTACCTCACTTGGAGAAGCATTAGAAATGTAAAAGTAACCCCTTGTCCTTCTCAGTCATTTTTAAAAAAAACACAGACCCCTGACTTGCACTCAGCACCATAGACAATATCAGTCTTCCATGCAATAGGCACACAATAACAAACTCTTAAAAGCATTCATTTCTCTGCCTGTGCTGTTCTCAAGCCCTAACAGAACAGAAGGAAAACTGTCTATAGGACATGGGAACAACACAGTTGTACTCATCCAATAATAGTGGCACATGGCAGAAGACAGAGTGGCTTCTATTTTGAGATTAATGGAATTCCAATGTATTTTAAATTCAATGCCACAGTGAACTTGATGCTTCTGTAAGCTAAACTAAACTAATGCTTCCCAACTCATCCCCTTCAGAACAAAAATCATTGTTAGAACACAATCTCCTGCTAGCACTCAAAAAGAAAATTTGAAAGATCTCTAACACATGTTGCAAGTGAAGCAAAAGACCCATCCCTAATTTTCAGCTCTGGAATTGAAGCCTAGCTATAGATCAAGTTAAACAAGCTGCAAGTCAGTACTAAGAGAATTTTAAATCCATGAGGGGAATTTTCAGGTAATAAGGCATCAACTCCACAGCAAGCTTTGCTGGTATGGTTTTAGCTGAGGTTGCCATTTCAAGATAATACATATAAAATGCCACTTTTATCAAATCAAGTGTTACACCTGCTTTTATGCACATATTTTAACAGGACTGTCAGCGTAAGAAGATACTGAAAACACACAAGTTAAAAGCTGTTAAATGTGTCATGGATCAGGCTGTGGCAAATCACAACAGTGCTTAATAGGCTTTTTCATGCAGGTACAGAATCTTACCAAATTAGCCTATTTTTACAGGTAGTACTATAAAGCCTAGAATTCCCTCAACACATTTTATAACCCAGAACAGGAAAGTAATTATTGAGAGTTTCTGCAACAAAGGACAGCATTTCTGAGTTGGTTTTTTTGTTTTTTTTTTTTCTTGCACAGCTGAGCAAAAAAAAAATCCTTTAACTGTAACAAAATGATGAGCTTTCAACCTCACATAGCTGCTTACAGGGGGAATGGTTACAGTCTGCTCAAAACAGCAGAGAATGAGCTAGAAGAGACCTCTGGAGATAATCTGGTCCAATGTCCCTAACTAACATAGCATTTCCAACAGACTGCTCTGCAACAGGTTCACATGGGGTTTGAATAGCCCAAGAATGGAGATTTTACAGTGTCTTTCAGAAACCTCTGATCCTTCTTGACCACTTTCACAGGAGAAAGATTTCTTATCTATTGCCTTTTGCCCTTTCACTGGTGTAAGGCAGAGCAATTTAGCTCTGTCACCTTTAGTGCCTGTAAATGATGACATTTTCTATTACTCAGAAGACATCCCACAAAACCTAAGTTGAATTACCTAAATTTAAAAAAAACAGTTACTCTTAAATTTGAAGTCAAGCTTGGTTAGGAAGCTTGTAGATTAAAAACCATCAAAATAAAAGAGATTATTCAACCTCAAAGTCTCAGCTCCCACAAGTAAGTAAGAAAGAAACACTTCCAACCTCTTTCCAAGACCTGCACGATTGACTCAGTTGGTACAAAGGTGAAGGGATGTACAATTGCACCGACTGAGCAGCAGGTATGAAAAGAGCCTGAAGCTCCAAAATCCTTGAAACAAACATGAGCTTCGTGAATTCCCAGGGGAGGGCAGTCTGCCTCACAGGCTATCCAGGCAACACAGAAGTGTCTGGGGTTTTTTTTTTCCAAACTTTCTAGTACTATAGACTTGAATGGTCTTTACTTAGACACACTAATTAAACTAACCACTATTCTGATCTGGAGACAGGATAAACTGGAGATGACTGTGTTCAATTAACAGCTTCCCTACTCCACTGCTGGATCCAAATTCTTCCCTCAAAAAAGAGGAAAAGCACTTCAAAAAAAAATACTAAAATGGGTATATTCCAACTGTTTCAGCTGTGCTCATATTCAGCAAGTACAATTATTTTACCACACCACTTAGAAAAAAAAAGAAGACTTAGAGAAGATAAAGGACTTAATTGTCTTACTCACCAGATGCTACCTGCAGGTAAGTTCACATAGACCCTCCTGCACCTTGTGCATTTAAAAACTAGACTCAATAAGCTCAAGAAAACCTTGACTAATACTAATTTCTGGTCTGGCAAAGGGAAGGACATGATAGGATGAAAGGATTAGATATAAACTCCATTAAAGCACCTAATTATGTTAGCATTTTCCTGCAGATGTTATGACTGTATAGGACAGGTAGCTACCTAAAGAAGCTTAAGCTTGATATTCTTCAACTTCTAACAAATGTCTTCTCCCTGCCCTGCTGAACTGAGTAGTTTCTGCTTCCCTCTAAGATAATTAATAATCCCTACTAGACAGAAATTTTCACATTTTCAAAGAAAACTTCACTCCCTCGATCATACCCTCCAATATTTTTCATTTTTCTTTAATTTGGTACCTGCATTACCAAAATTGGATATTTATTTCAGCAAATCTAGTATTTTAACAGTACATTTGCTTGAATACAGAGCAAGTACAGCCAACAGGACCTACCTGCATTAAAAGTTCTGCCTTTTACCTCAACTTTTACCCTGAATCTGACTTGGAAAGAATGGATATTTCCATAAATCTCAGAGCAGCAGCCAGCCAGCAAGGACTCAGGAAACAAGTCAATGAAAGCCAGTTGGGTAACCAAGCAGAATTGGACTCAGGTACTTGAGAAATTCATTACTGCAGATTCTGCCTTTGCCTCAGTACAGCTTGAAGATTAAAAGTCGAGCTATTTTTTAGTTAACAGGTTTCCTACCTTCTTCCCTACCCTGTTCCTCTACTTTAAAGCAAGACAGACCAGCTTTCATTTGTGAGCAGCTGGGTGGAACCATTGAGCTGAGATCATGTACCCACTGGGATTTTAAGTGACTTCCATTCAGTCCAGACAACCTTGAACACTGTGCCCTGGGGCCTCACTCTTAGATGCTTCACATACAACTTTCTGGAGTTAACAGAGCCATCAGAAATATCAGTGTGAAGGAAAAGTCAGGGCCAAAAAAATTAAACTGGACAGAAACATGAGTTCAATTCCAAGAATGATTACAGGAGAAGCTGGTGTCTGCAATTTGCTGAGCAGCCAAGTCTCAGACTTCAGGCCCCCTGAAATGCAGGATATGAAATTCAGATTCTCACAGTTTGGACCCTCAGCCCAACACCAAAATAGCACACCAGAGAGCAAGGTGAAAATAATCACATGAACTTGACTGAAATGCAATTTACCCTTACTTCTGCTAAAAATGTTGTTATTTAAAAACTTATAGAAAACTACCTTCCTTAGGCCAGATTCTCATTTAAATAGTGGAGTTTTTTACTAATTGATGCCATTTACGCTGATAACAATTATAAGCACACATTATTAAAGTGACAAGCTCTTTCAGACTAAGTCAGAATCTGAGCTTTTCAGAGAATGTCTGCAATTCACTTGCCAGTGTCCTGCACCCCAAAGCAGACAACTGAAGCAATTACCGCATTGCTGATAATCTTGCAAGCCTATTTTTTTTCCTCCTGTTGCCACTTCCATCAGGAAAATTATATTTCACCTTTAGGTGCATAAAAATGTTTCAAACTGCTAATTTACTAAAGCTTTAGCTGTAGGATTGACTTCATCAGCTTAATATCCAGGGCTCTGGTATTCTGGTCTAGCAGAAAGCTCCTTTTCCTGACTCCTATTCATTGCGCAGAATGAGCTACAGGGCATCTGAAGTAGTCTCTCATTTTGCCCCAAATGCAAGCCCAATCTCTGTTCTGTGCTGTGAGAAATATTGACTGTCCCATACATAAAACCTCAGAGGTCTGGGGCTGGCTGGCTCAGGTTCCTCCAAGTCCTCCTGGGCTGTTTCTTGGGGTGTGAAGTTGAAGGGCTCCCTTCCCCTTGGTGCTGGAGAGACTGCTTTCCCCCCAAAAGCCCTTCTGTCATCTCCCAGGCCTGAGCTCCCCAAGAGCAAGGGCAGCCCATGAAGAGGCAGCTTCTCCATCTCCAGTCCTGCTTCTGCCTGGAGCCACTTTGATTGCTGCTTGGGGTTGCTCTATTGTACACCCTAAATGCCTCCTCTTCTGCTGCCTGGAGTAGCTGGAAGACAAAAATACCATGGTCCCCATTCTTCACATTCACTTCCAACCCCAAAACATTTGCTACAGCTTGCTGTCCAGACATCATCCCCAAGGCAGTTCCCACCCTCCTCTTTTTTTGTGATTCTTGTTCTACTGTCTTAAATTTCCATGTTATTTCTTCCCAGAAGTCTCCTCTTTGATCTACTTTTGATCCAGCAGGAAAAAAAATGGTGGGAAAACAAGATGCGCTGAAAAGCTGTATTTATCACAGAAACATTCCATGAAAGTCTGCTAATTTAAAACATGGGGACACTTCTCAGAACTATCACAAGACAGTTTTGTGGCACTAACACACACATTCTGCTTCTAGGGAACTTTTATAAATGCAGCTACACCCTCCTTTCTTTATAGAGGAGAAATTCAAAGGGATTGCCAGCACATGCTCACTCCAACCTTGTTCAGAGCAAAAGACAAAAGTCTTTTGTTCAGGTTCAGAAGGCATTTATTGCTCCTCTATGATAACAAAAACTTAATGGAGTTAGGCTACATGGAAAGGTTTTCTTGGTATTAGCAATAGACTGTTTTATACATTCATATGAATTTGTGCTGTTAAAAGCAATCATGGAATTTTCATGGTAAGTATACCTTAAGGAGACTCATAATTCCCAAAAAAAAGAGTTCCATTACCAGCAAAAATGAAACTAAACTCGTTCATGCTGCATTTTAGTGTACCACACTCCCTTCTGTTTTTGCAGTCCTCCCTTACATTATATAACCTTATTTTGTTTTGTCATCAATTATTCTTCTTTGTTTTTCACTTCACATTTTGCAGCACCAGATCATAAGCAGCATTTCTAGTGAGACACTGCATTGCATTTCAATTAAAAATAAAACAACTTTTGTTTAAAACCATAAAAATGACATGACATGAGCTATGATCTACAAAGTCTTCCCCAGCCCAAGTGATTCTGTGATACTCTGGAACTAACCTTAAAAATTCACAGCTTTTATTTACAAGTCTTAAACCCGCACCTCTATTGTCCACATTGCATCTCTTCTATGAATAAATCCGGTATTTCACTTCAAGGGTTGTCCATCCCAAAGTTTCTCCTGTGATGAACTTAATTTGTTTTGCAAAAGGAGCAGAGCAGCTGAAGGTGTCCCTTCAGAATATTCACAGAACAAAACAAGGCCTTGTTATTACAGTAGTGCTCCTTGTGGCCCTAAACTTTGTGCCAGCCTTTCCCTTATCATAACCTCCATTTCTCAGAGGTTAATAACTGATGTATCACTCTGCAGCTACACAGAACAATCCACAGAGTCTCCACCAGGGAGAAGGCTCACAGGATACAGCTGGGTCTTTTCCAATTAAAATTAATTTCTTTAAGCAAACAAGCCTAGTAACATTACAGTGTTAAGATAACTTTGAAAACATCAAGGGAAATAAAATTGTCACTTAATAAATTCATAAAATGCTGCAGTGAGTAAAACTGCACTTTCAGCTGTAGGTATGCTCCAAATTCTTGTTTGTCTTTAAACTGTTTGGAGCAGGGTTTTGTAACCTCTTTTCTAACTGTGAAGAGAAAGGCTTCTTTCCTCACAAAAATTCTACACTTGAACTTTATGACACTTGCATTTCAGCAGTCCTCACAATCCTAACCAGTCAAATGCTGCAGTTAATATGCGAATATTGCAATTTAAAAGATTTGTTGCAATTCTAAAAGTACTTCAAACTCAATCTCAAAGTACTTACTTGATTATAATGCTTTCTTATCCATCCAAATATTAGAGCAGGAGGTCATAACCATCTCCATTTACTTCCAGCCCTTACAGAGGATTTGCTACAGCTATGGATACTCTACCATTGAAAGATATTTCACATACTATCTTCTAGAACTAAATCTTTCACTTCTCCATCTACATCCTTGCCTCTTCTGGGTGACCCTGTTAAAATACAAAGCCCCAGTAGCCCCAAACCTACTTCCTGAGAGGAAGATTGAATGTATATTAACATGTGGCAAAAAAACCCAACAAAACCCAGTGAGAATTTAAAGCTGCATTAAATGAATGCACTGCTATATGCAAAGCAAACGTCCAGTTCTGATGCCTTAGCATCAGATTCTATATGTCCACATAAATACATGTTTTTAGTGGATGAATAAAGATTTTACTGGAGAAGCCTGAACTCTCACATAAATGTTAGACACACAACTGCACTTCCCCTGAAAACAGCTCAGTTGTGATTCTGCATTCATAACACCTGACTGATACAACAACTCATTTTTCATGGAGGTGAAAGACTTAGCAGAGCCCCTCTGGCCAAGCTGGGGCTTTAAGGACATTCTATGTCATGGAGTTCTGCTTCTTGGGAGTTCCTCCTGCTGATACAACCACTGCACATGCACTAAGGAGATTTAAGTGAAGCTAAATTCCCACGACTCTAAAGCCACACTTCTCATGCTTCATGCATTTGTAAAAACTTAACTGACTATCAGCAAAACAAGAGTCCTCCCCTCATCAACTTGCCCACTGCAAGAAATGTGTAATTGTAGGATTATGCTTGATCTCTCACTACCATTTATGAAAGACACACATGAAACCTCTCAGAGCTCAGTAGGACTTGCAGCCTCTCACTGGCCAGCTTACATCTAACTTGGCATTCTGCTGTGTGAAAAACAGGAAGGCTTTAAACACATGTCTTGCTCTGTGAACTAGACAAGAGCTGCATTTTTCATCCATGAAATAATCTATAATTTAACTATGAAATCAACAGTGTGCTTACTGTAAAAAGTATAGTTAATAACTTGCATATTTCTAGCTCTGATGTTAATGTAAATGTCTAAAACTCCACTGCTTCCCTGGGCAGCCTGTTCCAATGCCTGGCCACCCTTTCAGCAAACGCATTTTTCCTAATATCCAATATAAACCCCCTGTGATGCAGCTTGATGTCACTTCCTGCCATTTGTTACCTGGGAGAAACTACTTATATTCTCCTTACTATACCCTCCATTCAGGGAGTTGCAGACTAACATTAAAAGTTTCTCCTCAAAGCTCAGCTCTGATTAACCACAGAAATTTAATTTTAAGAATGGTATAGAAATTATTGAATTCCAACTGAACAGGCTCAGTACCAGTGAAAAACAAAAACTCAAGTATTTAGGAAGCAGAGATATTGAAAAGACATTTTTCAGGTATCTGTCTTCTTCAATTCGTAAAGTGGTAGAAGGAAAGAAAAGTAGATGAGAAAAACACTGAATATTCCATTTCAGCAAGAAGATGTGAGCCACAGCAAGAAAAGGATGAACTCATCTCTAACAGCACCACATTTTTCCATCCAGCATCTGCCACTTGGGCACATCACATGTCAGATAAGATCTCAGCAGTGCAACACAGCAGAGTACACATTTGCACATGCCTTCTTCACTCATCACAAATGAGTCACTGCAAATCACAACCAAAGAACTGATTATTTTGACCTCAAAGAGGCAAACTTTGTTACTTCCAAAGAACAAAAATTGAAGTAGGATCTTCAACTGATGGAATTGTTGCAAGGTTAGTCAGCATGCCCACAGTTATCTGTGCTTCACTACTATACAGTAGCATCTTATGTATTGTTATAAGGAAATTCTGATTAATTAAAAGATCCTAAGTAACTGCTTATTCTATTGTAAAATTCAAATCTGAACACAATATTGTTATTATGTCTTCCTTAACTACCTGTTTATTATACACATTATTTGATTTTACCTTCCAAAAGAAGTTTAATACCAACATTGAACATATAAAATACACGCTCGCTGTCAGCAAAGCAGCCACAGAACTCTTCCTAAGAAGCCACACTGTCCACATCCAGCTCTTTGCTGTGAAATTTTCTTCAGCCTTTCTGCTCCACTGCCCTCAGCCCTGCCCACCCACCCCACAGCTCCAAGGTTCTGCCACAGCCCAGCCAGAGTGTGATTTTGAGCTGCAGCTCTGAGGTTTCCATTTGGGATGTATTGGCCTCTGAATATTTACTGCAAAACCTGTTTTCCTTCTAACAAGAAATTGCATGACTCCGAGTTTGGCATCTGCCACTGCATGTCACATTTTTTTAAATCTTCGATAATTCCCTCTTAATTGTGAAGTTAGAGAAATCTCTGGAAAATTCAGTAAGAGGCAACAGATGAGAAGGAACTTGTCTTCCTATATCCTTTAGAAGGAAAAAAAAAAAAAAAAGAAAAAAGCTTAAACTTCTTTCAGTTTATTACTGGCACAGTACTATGAGGCAAGAGGCATTTTTGCATAGATTCCAAAACTCACATATCTAGGGGAACTTGGCACGACTCCTTTTAAAACAAGCCTTGCTCTCCAGTCACCTTTGACAGAGACGGGGGTCACTGCACCCTCTCATTTCACTGGAGGTGTAGGAGCAAGCTGAGACTGGGGAGCACCTGGCCACAGCAAGTTTACAGAGGAAGCAGATGAAAGAATATGATCTATAGACCATCGAGTGTAGGAAGCACCTTAAGATCATGCCTCGTCAGAGGCTTGTTCCAAAGCAAGTAAACTCCATCAAGATCAATAAGCCCTTGAAGTGGATTCCAGACAATTCATACACGAGAAAAAAAAAAAAAAAAAAAAAAAAAAAAGTCCTTTCAAAGAGAAGAATAGCAAACCAGGACAAAGAGGGAGAGGCTGCAGATAAGTGAGTGCAGCCAGAGGTAACATAAAAGGCTGCACTCAAGACACAGAAGTCTGCTGAAGCATCTCAAAGTGCCATTGCTCCATATATTGTAAAAACCATTCTTTTTATCCTTCCTCTCTGATTATTTCTTGAGCCAAAGCCAGGTGCTCCCTGAGCAGATCTCTGATTTCAGAACTGCTACACTTAGATGAATAATAGATACCAACTCTGAAAGGAAATAATTTGAAACTTCAAATTTGCTTTAGCACTGCAGCAAAGCCTTTATTGTCCATTGTCTCCAAAAGTGAATGTAGCCTGCTACACAGAAAAATGTGTATTCTCCTGTTACCAGGAGAAAATTTCTCCCCAGGAAAAAACAGGATTAGTGGTAACCTTTACTTCACACAAGCCAGAATCTTAACCTGGGTGCAGATCTGCGTATTTCTACAGTTGGCACTTTCAAGTGAGAATTGTGACAACAGCAGTTGTGGGACTGAAGAAAGAGTATTTCTTGCTCTTATTTATGCTGTGTTCTCCTCCACAGATGTGGAAGTGTTGTGGTTTTACCCAATCTGGCAGCTAAGTACAACACAGCTGCTTGCTCCTCAAGAATTCCCAGTGGGATTGGAGCCCTCTCCTCCTCCCAGCATGGGGTGGACCAGGGCAGAAAGGATCAGGAGAAGGCAGTCAGTGGCTCACCCTAATTTTCAGGTAGCAGAACTGAGACAAGCCTGGCCCCACAACTTTCTTTGGGTGATGTGTCTGGACAGTAGCAGAGCTGGCACTGTCACTAGACCCCACCATCTTAGAGAAAGGCTATGTATATATATGTATGTATATCAACCACCTGAGAAACGTCCTTTTCCTGTTCATGCTGAAAGGAAAAACCTTAGGTCTGAAGCACTATTTCCATGTAAAATAATCTCTCCTAAGCTATGAGAGTGTGTCAAATTAACTTACATCTCCGGAGCCCTGTCCCATACACATTTATGCCAACAGCAAAACTGACACACACACAGCATTGCTGTGAACATACACACAAGACACTTTTGCTACTCTTTCTGTTGGATATAATCATGTCTCATAGACGACTTGTTCCAAATTGATTAAACTCCTTTATGAACAATGAAGCCCTTGAAGGGTATTCCTGACAAAACTTAGTGAGAAAATGACAAGTTCCTCCAAGCAGAAGAAACAGCTGAAAAGGAAAAAAAGCAAGCTTACATAAGTATTACAGCTAGTCTTTCTAAAGGAACTTTCTAAAACAATAACTTTGCAACACAGAGCTGAGTGAATAACAGAAGTCAAAGTTCATTTAACTGCAAGATCATTTTCTACTTGGAAAGATTTTCCCTCATCAGGACCAGTCTCATAAGATAGAGCCTCTGGGGAAAAAACCCAGGGCAAATATCCTAAGGTGTCAACATTTTTTGCCTGTTTGCATTCCCAAGACCTCTTCAGGAATGATTTATACTAACAGAACAATACAAACTTGTCCTAGCAGGAACATGAACTCTGTGACTGTTCCCTTCTAAAATATACTCCTTTTATCATCTGTTCTCTTTGCAAACACCTTGAATTGCCAAAACCATCTGACTCACCTGCCCCCAGTAGTGAGCAGGCCATGAGCCCTTCTCATGAATAACACTTTCTCCTTGCCCTTCTGACTGCAGTTCAGCTGAGGTAATAGCACAGGACCCATGAATCCTGCAGGAGAAATCATGCACATCCTTGAGGACTGCCCATTATACAAATGGTTCAGCATTCATTTAATCCACCACTAAATGTGCGCAAATGAGATCTTTATGGTCCCTTACAACCCAAATCATTCTATGAAAGAGTATGAAAAGACTTATTTGCTGTTCTTCAACTGCTTTTCAAAATGAGGCAGTAATGTAGTACCTTTCTAACTCTCCCATTGCAGAGATGAAAATTTATTAGATCACCTGACCACTCCAGTAGAAGCAGATAAATCATTCTGATGGAAAATCCATGTATTCATACCTGGCCTTACAGACATTTAAACCTCAGGAATTACCTTGTGTTCTAGAAGAAAGAGAAGCACAAATATTTGTTTGGGTGCCTTGTTGGGGAAGGGGAAAATATTGATCAGCATTTCCTAGAATCAGTAGCATGGACATTAATATAGCAAGTTATAATCCATAGCTTACAGCTGAAATTGCATCAGAACTGCAGATGATATTACAGACTGGTGCATCTTTTTGTCATACTATAGCATCCCACAGAAAATCACCACTAGAAAGGTTGCTCAGAGCTTTCATTTTAATGTGGGAAACCATAATTGTGCTTCAGGCATCTCAGTCAAGCAGAACAAAAAAGTTAAAAAAAAAAGAAAATTAAAGCACAGACTCTAGCCATGACCCTGTTAGACATCAAATGTTTTTCATTTAATTTAACCAAGAACTAAGAACTTTCTCTGCTTACCACATTTTGTGAACTTGACTGACTGCAGAAGAGGTATTTTAAGTCTCTACTGCTAAGTTGTTTGTGAAAGCATTTGTAAAATTTAGCACATGAGCATATAGGAGGTAAAACTCACTTATCAGTGTATCAATAATATGTACTTATTCTGAACTTTCTAGGGTTTGTTATTTTGGTGGTTTTTTTAATCTATCGTGAAAAAAAATATTTTTATAGAACATTTATTCCCTTTCAAAGTAAATTTGCAACTTGTACTGCAACCATTTTGGTTCTGTTCTAGAAACCTTTCCAGGAGCTGAAAACACCAACTAAGGGGTTTAAGTTTCTGATTTAAGACCAAACTGTTATCCTCTCTTGTAAAAACCTTGAAGAATGTTGTCCTGTTTGCCAATTAAAAAAAAAAAACGGAACATTCTTGAGATTTCTAACATTGACAGGAATATTCCCATACAGTTAGACACAAGATAAAGTCTGTGGAAGGTGAGATGAGCCTGTCACCTGCCTGTTGAATATCAGCTATCTTGGACTTGTCCTTGCACTTGCCTTCTTTCCAGTGTGATTGGAAACAACTTCTACTGCAGTTTGGATGGCTCTGGAAAATTTCCTGAGATAATCAGGAGATTGAGAGAATTACTTGCCCAGCTTTTGAAGGGACTAAAAGACCAGGGATGATTTGCATTTCGCCACTGGCAAAGGCAGTGCCTGTAAATAAGGCATCATTAATTTAAGTGTGTCATGTCACTGAGTTATTGAGGCACTGGATGCTGCTAAATCAACAATAATCAATACCAGCAAATGCATGAACAGCACTTTTCCTTCACTCTTTCAGCTGTGTAGCAGATGCTCAGCTAGAATAACTCTGCTCTCTGCCTCCAGGGGCTCCAGCAGCAGTCAAGTTGGGACTTCACACCTCTAACTCTTGCATATCAAAGAAGCAAAGACACAGGAGACTGCACCATCCTTAGACTCCCCACTACAGTTTAAGATGCAGTACCTGGTTGTTTAAGTGGTGCTCATTTTCACTTAATATTTCTGGTGGTACCTGTGGTTTGTTGTCCATCTATCAGGGATCAAAACAGGACCTCACTGAAGCACCCAGCTCAATGTATTCCTTTAGATATGAAATTATTACTTGGGGGAAAAAAAAGAAAAACAAAACAAAAAAGCTTTTCTACCCTCAGGAATTGTAGCAGCAAATGACAAATTGTATTTTGTGTCATTCTACCATACATCACCAAACAGTCAGGAAATCTCACTAATAGGAAGAGGTAGAACTATATTTTTCCTGATACTGCAATCACTACTTTTACAGATATAATTAATCTTCTCCCTGCCTGCACTCAGTACATTTGCCACACAGCACCTTCCTCAAAATCCTTGTTACATACCCTCAAAGCAGCACTGTTTACGTTCACACTTAGTGTTTATTACACAGGATCTGAAGAGTTTGCATATCTGCATCCAGCCCTTCTCCACAGCTTCCCCTTTCTCACACTTCTCTCAAACAGCTGGAAATAATTGCTGGAAAACCCTGATAATCCCACTCAGATAAGCCACAAGTAACACCACGCTTCTGTTATCCAACAGTGTTCAAGCAAACCAGAACATGAATCAACCACCCTGCACAGATATTAATCTTTGTAATACAGCTTCTTAAGCTTTATTTGGTTATTCCATCAAATGCAGGTTAATATTCGGTAGCATATAAATCATTTATAAAAGGATAAAAAGAGCAGCCACACATACAACAACCCAGTAACTTCTACTTAGAAAAACACTGCAAGTCTTGAAAACAGGACTTTCTTTTTAATGCAGCTAAGTGGAAATTGTCAGCTTTCTTTTCTTCAAGGTTACACCCAAGTTTCATGTATGGCATGATCCCCAGCTGCGCAAATGCTTAAGCTGCACTCATGTTAACAGATGTTAAATATTTCAACTTCTGAAATGACCACAAAACTGAGAATTTCAATGCCTACATTTGAATATGCAAATCTGAAATATCAGTCTTGGTACTTTTACTTCCTCAAACTTATGGATTCCTTGATTTCAAATCTACAAGAAATAGATGCAATCATGCCACCTGACCTCCCAAATTCCAGCAATACAGTTTCTCCAGAAGCACAGAATTACCCCCTTACTCATTCATATTTAGTGTCAAGCAAAGAGCAAACCAGGCTGGGTACTGTGGAGCATCTGGTTCTGCTGAGACCCAAAGAAACTTTACTGACCTTTAAAGTTAAGCAAGTTCAAAACCACAGTCAAGTAATGCTGTTGGCAGTGAAAACTTGATGCCATTTTTTTTGTTGAATACAATTAATGACCAGGAAAACAGAGTGGGTACAATCATGTGAAGCAATAAAGGAGGTGCAAATTGCAGCCTCCCATGTACTGCTGAAGCATTTGCAAGTTAAAAACCCGCTGCTTCTTTCCAAGATGTCATTCTCTACAGAGTGACTTCCTTTTTCTTCCTGTTTAATTGTTGTGCTTGGACACAGGTTAAAGGTTTGACTTGGGTACTTGTTTACAGCAAGAAAATAAATGTATAACGCAGGCAGATATAAATATTCACTCAGTTTTCCTTCAGGAGAAGAAATTCTGTGAGATACAGATTGCCAAGTAACAAATGGTGATTGTCAGGCCACAGCCAGGGTAGTATTACACAGACAACTGCAGTTAATTTTTTAGTCATCAGGCAGAGGCCAAATGCAGCACAAGGCTGTATTTCTCTCCTCCTATTTTCCATAAATATTTTTCTATACTTCAGCCCTCCCTTTTACTTAACATGACTTGAACTAATTGCTATTTCCTCCTTTACAGAGAAGTGCAACCATTCCTTCTGTACCTGTCTATAATTTACCTAAGCAGCAGTTGATCATGTGGTTCTAACGGCAAGCATCCACCACAACAGGAAAAAAAAAATCTGGGAAGATCCTGTGACAGCAAGAGGCAATGAACACAGTATTGATTGGTTCTTGAAGGTAAAAGGTGTTTCTCAACCAGTAAACCAGTGGCGTTTTTTCTCTAACAGATTACTCTTTAACAAGAGAAAAATTTTTGCAGTCCGTGAATCTAAGATTCCAAATAACTTGATATTAATACAAAGAGTGAAAACCTCTCTGGCAGACCTACAAGATAAAGCATGCCAACCACGTTGTGCTACACTCAGTAACTATACTGCAATACACAGGATCACTGAAGTCTGTCAGAAATTTGGTATAAGTGACAAGGTAATAAAAAACTTACTGCTAAAAAACAACCAAGTTCAGATCTGGCTCTGCTAAATTTTAGTAATTTGTCTAGTTCTCCACAACCTAGTCAGAGCATGCTGACTACAGGAATAAATGAAAAAAGCATGGCCTGTGCTTTGGGCTGGCCAGAGGAGGTTCTGGTAATGTTTATAGGAGGGGCAGTAGACACATTCAACACTTACTGCTAGGCAAAGTGGGTGAATTAAGAGTTCCACCCAGTTTTGCTGTTTATGGAGTTTCTTTAAAATGGGTACATTTGACTGTGAAATACAAAAAGGCTATTTGAGGAGTAGGGCCAAATTTTCTTCCCTAACTTGATTTAGAAACCACAGTCATGGGTCTGGTGTGAGGCAGATGCTGTTCTGCTCCAGTACTGCAAACAACTCATAATGGGCACTAAATACTTTGGCATCACTTAAGGTACAGAGCACTACTCCTGAGTAATTGGCTTTCTACTTACATAATTCTTCAGATCGATCTGATCTTTTTATAAACTTTGCACTGATCTAAGGAAAGTCCAAAAGCAACTCAAAAAAGACCTAACTTAGGCAAGTAATATTACAAATCCAGGTGAACAAACTGCTTGCTGACAAATACCAGCTTGCTTTGCAGCACTGATCTCACATCAGGAAACCACTTTCCAGTACACAAGTTGAAAGCCCATATGTCCATTTTACATCTGAGTTGTCTGAGCCATCAAACAGACAAAAGATACTTAAGATCCCAGAAGGAAGCAGAGTCAGGCTAGAACTTCACTTGACATGAAGACAGTCATTCTCCCAGCACAGTATCGGTGCTCACTGACTTTGGACAGCTGGTCTGTCTGCAGTTCGAACCACTGCTGCCCAGTTATTGATATTGATGGAATATTTTCTCTAAAATGCTTCCTAGTGAAGGTTAGCATCTCCTTGCTTTTGTTTGAAACATCTGCCATCAAAAAGTCTTCCAAGACATCAGTCCAGACCGTCCCCATGTTGCTGTTGTTTTACTTTACACTAGGTAAGTTCACTGGATTCTTCAGAGATTCTGGTCTAGTATCAGTTTTTCAGCCCTTGCATTTAATAGATTTAATCAAATCTACTAGATTTGTTGTCCAGATTTGGAATGTTAACAGGTGATTTTTGTATTGAACATTTCTTAGCTCTTATCTTTACTAATCCAAAGAAACCCTTTCCATTGCCATTTTAAAGGCTGACATGTTGCTGCAACATTGAAATCCTACAGACAGCATCTCTCAGTGTGCTGTCAGAATCCATCACCAGCATGCAGGAGAATGTCAAACTCAATTGTTCATCACTGACCACAAGCACTAAATCCACTGGTAAGAAACGCTCATCTGACTCAAAAATCCATCCTGCTCTGCAGAACCTTCTGGCATTTGATTTGAACTCAAAATTCAAGCACGACACAAAAACCAGAGGATAAAATCTCTGAAGTTTGGCTAGAGTACCACATATCTAGGAAGATTAGACATCAGTGTTGCAACCAGTAACATGAGACTTCAGTGAGCATCTCCCATTGTGCGCTGCACATGTTTCACTGAAACACCAGTGCCTGTGGCTTACCTTTCCACAAGAAAAAGTAGTCAATTAGCTAAAAGTCCTGCAGTTCAATTACATCTATGTCTCCAGAACCCTATGGGGATAAACCATATGCAGAACCAACAACCAAAATATAAAGCAGAAATGAAGTTACAGTAATCCACAAAAGAGTTAAACTTGGAGGCAAAAGATGAAAGAAAGCCTAGTAAAAAACCCCTATGGTAGCTTGTTGAAAATGAATTACTCAGTCTAATGTTTGCCCTTTAAGTCATTCCAGACTTACTACAATATATCTGCTAGTGTTTTGGCCTCTAGATAACCTGCCTAGTAAATCAAAGCAAAACAGTGCATAATTAAAACCTAGTCTGGTTCAGATTATAGAATACACAATTTATTTTTACAAGTAAGAAGACAAACCCCATAATTCACTTGACATTTCACCACTCTATTGAAATATAGTCTTTCCACTGGTGAAAATAAACTGCCTAGCAGCTGTGTTATATATTTTACCTAAATGTATATTTAGATCCATGATGTGTACAGTCTAACAGATTTGTAGCAGTTTTAAGGGGCAGAGACAGTCCCTACTCAGCTTTCACACAGGCAGGTTGGGAAAACACAGTAATAAATGGCATTTGGGTAAACAGAAGAACAGTAGAGAACAGCAGGACACTTCATTAGTACCATCTCACTGAGAAATGGCCTTTACCATGTTTGGATTCCAACCTGTGTCTGCAGGACCCCTGTGCTCAGAAGCAGTGATGTACCAACAGCACAAATTTCACAGTTAGCATCCCAAGGACAAGCCCAACACCACTGACCTTTGCAAACACAGTGGTTTGTACTGGGTGGGATACCCAGGCAAAGCTGCTGATGTGTGTCTTGAGAATGCACCCTGCCAACACAAATTCTACCCTCAAACTCACAGAACTTCAGATAAACCCCCAATATCTGGCTCTTTTCCCACTCAGTTCATTTCCCTGCTCCAGCCATCCCGTTTATACAGCATAGATGGTGAAAGTGCACTGAATCATTCTGTACATCCTTAGCTGGAATGCCAATTCCATATATTTTCCAACAGCTACATAATTAAGCCTGTACACTTGATGGAAGATGCAAGAGAAAAGGGAATAGTGTCTGCACATTCTTGTCCCTTTTTTTGTGGCTCCCACTCCATCATAGACAGAGGAAAGCATCCTGCTTTCCTCAGTCATAAGCAATGTTAACTGTGGCACATTCTGAAGAAGTAACACAACATTTTCTCCAGCTACAAGCTTTGAGATAGTTTCTGCAAGGAAAACAAAACCTAAATCCCAAGATAAGCAATCACCATCTTCTTTATGACAGCCCTCAGCACTGTTTATTACTTGCTACTCCATGACTGCAGGAAAATCAGTATTACAATAGATAGAGAAGATAATTTCCTATTGTTACTGTGTGACAATATTTGTACTAATGCTGTGCCACAATCCCAGGGCAATTCAGTTCACAGCTAGGCAGCAGAGCCTGTTATATATCTTCCACCTTGCCTTTGACAAGGAGCTGCTGGGAAGGTTTCAGCTGAAAACAACAAACACTTGCTTCAGGCTAAGTTTTGTAGATTTTCTGTATTGCTGCCTCAAAGACCTCCTTGCAAACCAGGACTTCACAGGAATTCTGATACTGTCAGGGCTGCTGACAAATTACATCACCTAAAATGGAAGGGGAGGAAGGATATTTAAATTATATGGAAAGACCAACAGTCCTTAGCAAAACTTACTAGCATTAAATCAGTCTTGGGAATTGCTGAGTACCAGTGGCTCTGCTTTCTCAGTGAAGTGTTTATTGCAGACAGGAGCCAAAGACAATCCCAGAAAATCATATACAGAAACATATACAAGAAGAAATAACTTTTTTATTAACCCTGTCTTGACAAGTATAAACTATCTTTTTTGCCCTTTTGTACAGTCACATGTTGGTTACACTGGACCTGTTACCATCACCACCACATTTTCCATTCGTGTGACCAATCTGTGGCTCATTTCAATCTCCAAACAAGAGATTATCCCATTGGCATGGTCCGAATCACTGCCAGAGGAAGGGTTAACCCTGGGGGTCATGTGACTGTCATGGTATAAAGGTCAGTGCCCTGAATATTATTTCTCCTGTCTAATGAATGCTGTCTAAGGGGGAGTGTAAGCACACACACAACATCCCAGACATGATGGCTCCCTCCATAGGCAAGCAGGATAACCAACACTCTCGTGGGCATAAGGAGTCCCACACATCTGAAAAGGTGAACCAACTCTTGTATGGTTCAGCTTCAGGAGAGTGGATGATTGATTATCCGTGCAGTGTAATGGGTGATGCTGTATGAGAAGTGTCCTTGCTCCCTGACCACCCTGCAGGCCACACTAAGGTGGTTTGGGACAATTCACATTTGGCTGTCCTCCCTGCTTCTCAGAAACCCCAATTCAGGTGGGCTCCTATTAGCACATTTGTAAATTAAAGGTACAGGGCAATGGTCCATGTCCTCCTTTATCTGAACCACTGACGTTAAGGGACTTGGATCAGGTTGCATTTTCCCCTTGAGAAATACTCTTGGATTCCTTTGCCTTGGCTTTGTGTGGGCTCCCATCACAGCCTCAGGCTACTGCTCCCAAGAATTGTCTCCAAACTAGTGAGCCTGAAAAATTCAAGCCCCCCCCCCCACCAAGGGATCCTAAACTTTTA
Source organism: Turdus rufiventris (assembly GCA_013186435.1). Lineage (NCBI taxonomy): Eukaryota > Metazoa > Chordata > Aves > Passeriformes > Turdidae > Turdus > Turdus rufiventris. The sequence goes on along the minus strand of PYHW01010582.1, from coordinate 5,900,088 downwards.
CATAATCTTGGCTGCATTTTGTTTTGTAATTCCTCCTGTCTAAGCAGATCTTAGAAACACACTGCTGATTATTCTTTCCTAAAGGGAAATCAGTGGAAGAGCAAAGACTAATTTCCACCTGCAGGTATTTGAAACAAAACCACTCAGGCTGAGCCTTCTCTCAAGCCTTCCTCTAAGGCATTTTAAACCCAGAAGGTAATGCCATGGACATTAATTCCTGCAGGACACTTTTGATCTAACAAAAATAACCCCTGGTTAACATGTTATGTGTTTCACAACTTCAGGAGACTGGATGATGACTTGAACACGCAGAGCAACAGGCAATGCTCTGTGAGAAAATCATCCCTGCTCCCTGACCACACTAAGCTCATTTATTTGGGACACCTCATGTTTGGCTTTCCTCTCTGATACTTGGGAACCCTAATTCAGGTGAGTTAGCCTTTTGCCTTTTTTTTTTTTTTTGACACAAACCACCACCAAGAGACCTCTAATAGAGGAAAAATCAGGTTTTCAAGAAAAATTCTTCATTTATGTTTAAGAAAGGCTCTTAAAGCCTCAGCTCAACAGCCCCTAAGCTTTTACTGACAGTCCCTAATGTACTAGACAGGAGGCTCTTGTGCTCAGTCAAATTATGATTTCTATGTGTTAATACTGGAAATAAACTATGACAACACTTTGAACCACTGGGTGTCCTTAGGAGCTTAAAATGGTTCAGCACAGATTAGGAGCAGCAAAGGAGACCAGCTGCAGAGCACATCAAGAATGAGCCATGTGACAAAGCAGCAAGTGTCTGAGAATGCCCTATGAAATGTTCTGTGGCTAATACTCAGGTTTCATGGCAGCAAATTGGTTGTTCAGTATTGTAGAACACAAAAAAAGACAGTTCAAGAGGAGGGATGTCCAGGAGAACATATTCCCCCTGCTTCTTTGATGTTCCCCCAGATTTATATGCTAAGCATGATGCCATATGGTCTGGAATACCCCTTGGGTCAGTTTTCCTGGCTGTGTCCCCTATCAAATCCTTGTTGCACTCCCACCATCCTTGCTGGCAGAAAAGGCCTTGATGTTGTACAAGCCCAGCTCAGCAGTAACTAAAACATCCCTGTGTTATCAGCAGTGTGTTCAGCACAAATCCAAAACACTGCCCCATACCTGCTACTGTGGAGAAAATTAACTCTACCCCAGCCAAAACCAGCACACATGGAGAAAGCAGATTGAAAGTACATTTCAAAAAAACTAAAGCCCCTAATTAGCCATACACAAAAACTAATTATGACAGGACAATTAAGTGATGTGAAAGCAAAGCTTAATTGAGGTGAGCCAAAAGTCTATGACAGGCTAGGTACAAAACCCCAGAATTCAACACAGCCTGATTTACATGGCTTGGATGTGTCTATGGCACAAAACCCTTTGGAGCACAGACACTGTGGGAAAACATCAGTCTGAAACAGAAATCTGCATTTTACCACCTGTCACAAGGCAAAACCCAAAGTAAGTGCCCTGCAGCAAGGACTGGCACAGCTTCCTCTCGTCTTCCACTCACAGAGTCCATCACAGAGTGGCTCCCATGGGACAAGGTGTCAGAGCAGCTTGCTGAGTCCTTGCAGTGGAAATTTCCACTGTGGGGACTCAGCTGCACATTAAGGGAAACCACCCAGTCATTTCAGCCTCACAGGTGTGGGGATGCAGTGGCTCTCCAGGTCACCATGCACAGCAGCCATTTCCAGGAAACAAAAAATCAGCTGCATGGAAAACATGAATAAAACATAGCCCGTGCCAGGCAATAAAGAAAAGCCCTTATCACAAGCTGAAACAATGCCACACAATTGAGTCTTCAAGACATGCCCCCAAAACAACTAAATAGTTTAAAGGGTAACTTTTTAATAGGGCATAGCTCAGATTATTTTAGGTACTAAAACTGGTGCCATTTTTATAGTGAACATTGTACTATTAGGTATCCTGACAGGGTATTTTCACTTGGGTTTCCCAACTCACTTCTGCTGCACATGCTTTAGCCTTTTGATCCAATCTCATTCAGAGGTTTCTCATTTGCTCAGAATCAGGCCCATGTCAGCATATTTCTGTGGAAGTCCTGTCAAAATGTGTCCCCTTTTCATGCAACACGAGGTTCCAGAAGCACAGTTCTGCTAACTCAGGCTGGGGTCTCCTTCTCAGGGACTCCCCTCTAGAAACAGCCATTATTAATCTTACACATCTGCAGCACTTTAGGACATCCTTACAGCTGTTAAACAGAAAAATAGGTTACATTGGGCTGCCAGGGTTGTAACTTTAACCCATGAAGAGCCATAACCCAGCCACAGGAAAGACACAGGACAGGTTTTTAACTGCACCTAGCACGCAAAACACCTGGTGAACACCCTAGTTACTCTTGCTGTCAGACAGAACCAGCATTTCACTTTTGAAGCCCTTAAAATGTGAGGTAACAGATTCCCTTCCCATGCATCTAGCTTGCAGAAATCCTAAGCTGGGCTCCATGGTGCTCTTGGGAAAAATCAATCCAGCTAAGTACAAAGGGCTTCCTACCAAGATGCCTATATTTCATTTGGTGAGAATGCAATGATTTGTTCTAGGCTCAGCAGATTAAAAATCGATTGCCAAGTATTGGTGAGAAAGAAAAACCAACCATTTGCATAGATTCTCTCCTATTTTCGCAGAAGCTAATACCACAATCAATGCTGATAGCAGGCAGAAGCAATTGCAGAGTGTCAGCAGTGGAAGAAAATGCCCGACAGCTCCACAGATGTGGGAAACAGCAAGCTTGGAGGAGCACATGGAACATCTTGAACCATCTTCTCTCAACTACCTGAATTGCTTCAGACCCTCAGGAGCAGGTAGCAGCTGGCTGGTATATGTCTCCTAGTCAGCACTTGAGCAAAAATAAGTCATCAGTAATGAGCACATTGCTCTGTTCCCAGCTCCCACAACATGCATAAACACACCTAAACATCCCCACTGCCTGCTGTCAGCACAGGTGGGTTTGTAAGAAACCCTTTGATACAAGAAAGTTTTCTGTCATGCCTCCCCTTCCCACCAACTGCAGCTTCCAGTAGGATTCCTCTGCACAGGCTGGTGCATGAACAGCTTGGTAATGAGATTAATGGTCACAAGGCCACAAAACTGAGATCAGGGCAAAACCAGATGGGCAGAGAGAAGAGGAACAACTGGCTATGAAATCGAATGTCTGCACAACAGGACACGTAATTGAATTGTCAGCTACCTTTTTTCAATTAAAAATTATGCAAGAGTCCAGTGTGTGATGAAGCATTACAACTGATAATCCAATCGGTGTCCTTTAGAGGTCTCTTGCCCATCTGTCTCCCAAAGGCTGTCCACACTCGTGCCAGGAGGCAGTGTCTGATGGGATTCCATGACCAGCATCAGTCTGTAAATCACATCCACAATGAGCCAGATGCCACAGGCTCTAGCTGGCAGCAGAAGGCATGGGAACAACCCCACCACTCTGCTAACAGCAGCCCACACCCCTGCAAGGCAGGGCAGGCTGATTTGAAAGTCACCCTTTGCCCTTTGATTCTGCCCAAGTGTCCCCAAGCAGCTGGGCTGCTCATCAGCACTCCTGTCAGTGTCTCTCACTAGAGGGCAAGGCACAGCTGTTAGCAGCTTTTCACCCCTGTTTGATAACTCCCCGCAAAAGGTTTTCCTGACTTGTCTAAAGCAAGCAACAACAACAGCGTGCCTCACATGCAGCAATGCATCCTCTAGCAGCTCTTCCTGATCAAGGAATTTAAATATGTATTTCGTTATTAATGTCATAACTGCCAGATGAAATGTGATTACCTTATTGGAAAACAGAATGTAACCTTCCACTCAGACCCAAAAGTTAGTGTAATTATTATTAGATGCATTGAATTGCTTTGTTGTCTGGCCATAAATTTCTGATGCAGTTCTGCCTCAAATACAAGCATCACAGAATATAAACAATTACAGGCTACAGCACAGCTGCTGTGCAGAATTGGGTTCGGTACAAGTCTTGTCACCTTCAAATCACTTCACAGATTGAAAAAGCTTAAGGCTTGAACAGACCATTAGGTCATGGTGACCTCCTTTAGGTCAGACCCTTAAATTGCACTCCTGCCTCTGGACTGAACCCAGCCAGTATGAGCTGACTAAACCACTTTCCAGCAAGACAGCCATTCTGGATTTCAAGACAGTAAAACATTGGAAACCTACCCTTTGATAGTTAGTTCCAGAGCTTAATTCTGGCTCTGAGGAACTGCTGCTTTGTTCTCTCATTACAGCTGCATATTTTCAATTTTTACCCATTTGTTAGTGCATCTCTCACCCTAGTTCAGTAAATATGCTTTGCATAGAAGAAAATGGAAGTTAGCCACTCCAGGAACTTCTGAGAGAGCTAAATTCCTCCCTATAAAGTATTTACCTTTTTAAAAATTAGTCTGCCCTTCAGTGTATTGTCCACATGTTTTAACACAGCTTTAAAAACACATATGAATATTTCGGGTTTATTTCACTTAATGGCTTAATCCAGTACCAACATGCAACAAAAAACAATGAAATACTGACATACCTGTGCCTCATTTGCATGCAGCCGTTTAAAGTACTATTTTGCCTTAATGACCCCTCTGCACCCAGACTGTCTTGCCTTACCAGTCTGTCTTCACTGTAACACAGCACCCACAAATATCGTTTTGTTAGCTATTTACTTGCAGACTGCAAACAGAAATATTGAGTTGAGGCTGCCTCTAACAAAAACCCCTAGCTGATAAGGATTCCCTAATCAGCTAGAATGACATCAGTTTGTTAACTCTTATCCTATCAGCTCTAAACAATTAATTCTTGCAAATAACAAGCACCTGTAAAGTTGGGTACCTCTTGTCCTCTGCACGATTACTTTTTTTCCATAACCCTAGTTATCTTGTTTGCCAGCACCTGTTTCCCTTTAAGCCATATTGACTTGCACTAATACATTCCCATCCTGTAATTCTTTATTGAGGGAATCTCATTTCAGTTTTGACGTATTTTCCCTGGGACTACTGACAGAACACTGAGCCTATGGATGAGCCCTAAGCTAATGAGAGCTCCTAGTCCAGTGATCAAGTCCCATCTGTTTATCTCTTCACATCTGCCATAAACACGAGAAACAGCACTTACAATACAAAGGCGAATTCCAGCTGAAAAACCACACATTTAAAAAATCAATGTGAACCTTGAATAGGTATTAAGGGTTCAAGTTTTCTTCACGGTGAAAGTTGCAGCAACTTTTGCAAGCAACAGCAAAAAGTCCTTCTGATCCTGTCTTGGGTCTTCAGTTACCCCTACAGTACAAGCACACCTTCTGAGGTCATGCATACTCTATTAGCCCCTCTGGCTGTGCACCCTGAATTCCCCAACAGCCTCCAGGGAATTCATAATCTCACTCGTTTTGCTAATCCTTCCCTGGCTTCTAATCTTTATGCTGCTTGGAAGGAAAAAGCATCTGATCAGAGAAGCTGCCCTCAGGTGAGAACAGGTATTGAGCTCCATTAGCAAAACCCCACAGATCAAAGCTATCGACAAGCTGCTGATAAAGGGAGCTTACAAAGATGACAACAATGGAAATATCACAGGCTGGGAGCACATTCAAGTAACAGGGTACCTTACAAAGACTGTGAGAATTTTAAAAATTCTCTGACTACTCCTCTCTAGTTTCATCCGTTACTGAAGAATAGAAATATATCATGACAATTATCTGCTTACAGATAATAAACATGCTAATTCAAAGGACAAAAACCTGGCCATATTACTGCCTATAATACCATAAGCTACATGGAGTCACAACAAAATGCCACAACCAACACAAACATACAATGCAAGACAGTAGAAACTATAGAAAGTGGCTCTTCCCTATTCTGCAGAGCAGACTATTATAGCTAGTCATGAACTTTAACCACGTGAAATAATTACAAAGTATTACACATACCTTACCATTTTCTTCTAATTTTATAGCCATTGCAGTACCCTAGGACTCTTCACACCTCGTAGAGACCAGCTAGACAGACCACGGTGGAAAAAACAGTTTTCCCTGGTTCTTAAAAACCCTCCCAAACAATCAGCACCAATTGTTACATGAGGCTTTAATGGTGATCAGGTGTGCAACAAACGTGCACGTTTTGAAAGCAAAGTCACAGCAGCTGAGAAGTGTTTTGTACCCAGAAATAAAGCATCATAGAGGCAATAATGGAAACATTATATATCCTAAAATATAGAAGTTATAACGATGATTGTAGTATTTGAAAGCCAACAAAAATTGATCGTGCTGGGACTCAACCAAAGCTGTGAGGTAACTGATAACACATGTTTTCCTCAATCCTTGCCCCAAAAAATCCACACATGTGGAAAATATACCAATGGCTTGATTTACAGCATGGTAACTGGTCTAGTTCCAAGGTCCCTGCCATGGGCAGGAACACCTGCCCCTAAACCAGGTTGCTCAAAGCCCTTTCTAAGCTGGCCTTGAGCACTTCTATGGATGGGACATCCTCAACCCCCCTGGGCAACCTGTGCCAGTGCCTCAACACCATCACAGAAAAGAATTTCTTCCTAATATCTAATCCAAGCCTGCTCTCTTTCAATTTAAAGCCATTACCCCCGGGATAACCCTGAGCTGGCTACAGTATTCCAGGTGGGGTTTCACCAGAGCAGGGGGGCAGAGTCCCCGTCCTCGCTGGCCATGCTGCTTTGGGTGCAGCCCAGAATACAATTCTTGGTTTTCTGGGTTATGGGCAAGTGTTGCCACGTGTTGAGCTGCTTATCTACTGCTTTTCGTCTTCTTTTTTTCTCTACACTCAGAGTCAGGATTGAAAGCATGAGACACAAAATTCCGTGTTTGGAGTCAGGTGTTCATTAATTCTTATCTATAGTACAGTGAGTGCTACAGTACTTCTAGCTAACAAGCTAAAAATGAAGAAATGGTGATGTGTTTTTCTTGTTACAAGGTCTTTTAAGTCCTAATTGTCCAATTAAAAACTAACACCTAAATTATTTTCACTTTTGACCCAACGACCAAACACCTGTGACCCACAGTGTGGCATTTTCTATCCAATTAAGAAGTGCCACCCAAACCCGTGAAGAAGAAAAGAAACTTCTGTCCTAAAACCTCCATCTTGTCCCATACCATTACTATGTACTAAAACCCCAAATTCCAAATCCTTCACCATGTGATATTTCTATTCAAACTACACATCAGTGATTCTAGTCCTGTCATTTGATTTTGGAATCCTTCTCCAAGGCCTGAGGTCCAAAGCAGTGTTGGTTTGGGGGTCAGTGCCTGACAGCACAGGAGCTTCAAAACTTCCAGGGTTCCAACACTTATCCATGGACACCCCCAATTCCTTGCAATTCTCTCAGTGCATTCTCTGCCCAGCCTGTGTTTGTGCCTGGGATTGCCTCATCCCCCATGCAGGATCTCACACTGGACCTTGCTGAACTTGAGGTTGGTGCTTCACACAGCCCCACCTCTGAAGCCTGTCAAGGTGCCCCTGGGTGGCATCCCTTCCCTCAAAAATAATAATTTCAAATTTACACTGTTGCAACAAAATGAATGCTGGGCACTCACTATGAACCTAGGCTGACCCCCTGTTTTTCAGTCATGTTCTTAGTCTGGTAAACTCTTTTACTTTGCTTTTGGATTAACTTTTGCAATGAATAACAAAGTTAGAATAGTAACATCATTTTTAGAGAACTCATTTATCATGTGTAAAGCAAAGTCCCTAAGCCTTAAACAAGAAAAAAGGAAATGGATTTGCATGGGTGTTGTCCCCCTAACAGATTACTTACATTGTTTTCAGGTTTCTTCATAAAGTCTTTTTTTTTTTCCCCTAGATAAATGTACTCATTGTACTAAGATTTTATTTTTTAAAAAAATTGTTTGGCTACCAAGACCTCATTAATCCCAAGTTCAGATCCACGCTATACTTAAAAACATACTATATGTATTGTTTTGAATGATCCTGTGAAGCCCTGTGGTAATTTTTACTCCCTTATTCTGAGCAAAGATCTCTTTTTATCATTTTTAGCTTTGGTGAAGGGAAAACCTTTGGGTACCAGGGGACTGGGAGTTGAAGTTGAGAAGTTCAACCTAACCCCTGCATGTGGGAAACCAACTTTTAGTGTGCTCTGAGTGCAGCTAAAGGCTCACGAATCTACAGAGCCCAGAGGCCAATGAATTTGTCCTGTGCTGGCTGCGGATGAGCAGAGTGGAATCACAGGATAGAATTGGGAATGTGCTGGTTTCCCACCCGCGCTGAGGGATCCATGCAGGATATGTGTGCTCAGCTCTCCATCTAGTGGGGATCTCCATCACTAGCTGGATCATCAGGATGACCAGTCACTCCTGCTGGGGGCTCCTGACATTCCCCCCACCCAGGGCACAGCCTGTAGCCACCAGCACTACGTGTATTCCTCATCATCCTTCTGTTTTAATTGAGCATGCCTGCTGATTCACTTTAAGGAAAAAGAAATAAAACTTTCAAGATATTGAACCACTGTCCTGACAAGTAATAAATGTAACAGAATTAAGGCCAAGATTGCCACGGATTAGTAATGATTATCAATATAAAATCATGAAAGATTCTCTGAAGTCACTTGTAGATCAACTGGTAGGTCATTGAACTACTCATCTGATGTGAGAATGGTGGATCCAGTTTTCCTTACTTAAAACTGTTAACTGCAGAATAAGAACAAAGTCAGACCGTGTACAGCCCCTGCCATTTATGTTCTTATTTGGATTTTTGGGAGGAAATGTTCATTAACACTTCCATGTCCAGGTTGTATCTCCGGTGAGCTGGGCTGATACCACTGAGCACCCTTTCTCCATTCTTCAAACTCTTTGCATATCTGTAACATAGTGGACTGTTGTAACCCTGTACCCTGATGTACCCTGTAAACCCCAATGCTTTAAGAATGGGACCAGGTGTTCTGAGCCATTCCCTTTACCAGTTTCTCTAATGCCTCTGGTGTGGGCTGGGCAATGGATTACAGCAATTTCTGCAGGTAACTGTACTTACTCTAATAAATTAGGTCTTTCCTGCTGATGTGGAGATGGCACTCTCCTTCCATAGCATTCCTGCTGCATGACATACCCCGAATACCACATGTATCAAAGCTACAAGTTCTGTCCCTTGTGTGCTCATCCTTGCTGGAAGTGGCTCTGCTTCCCTCACCTGTCCCTATCTCACCACAGCATTCCCAGGCTAGGTCTGAGTTTTGTCAGGGGCCATCAGATCAGCCTGTGGCTTGAAATATGCATCACCAAAGGTCATCTTGGTCTTGAGCCTTGAGCTGGCCACTTCAGGTCTGTCCTTTCAGAAATGGTTCAGTAGAAATGTTTACTGCTTTCCAGAAGTCAGTCCTGGCCCACATGGAAAAAAGGTCCACAAAACAGCTGTGAATACACACTAGTACGGCTTTTTAGGACAATCCAGTCCTTTAAGTACAAGACTGATGCAGCAAATTAGCTCAATGGGAATGTACATGAAAGGCACACCTCCACCTGCAAAGGGCATGCTCCAGGAGAAGAGCTCTGTGCAAAAGTCGGAGCACAGGCAAAAAGAAAAACAACAGGCTCCAAACCAACAGTGACTACGTCAGCATTTCTCTTGAAGGGAGAGAAAATTCTCAGCCAGTACCACTTCCAACAAGTTACAAGCACGTAATTTCCCTTGGAAATAGGTGGTCAAAACACCCTTCAGCCTACTCTCACCATTTGTCATTGCTTTGCTTACTTTTATGATGCTGCTGTACTATGATGCATCAAGATGTGCAGCACTTGCAAAGAACATTATAATTGGGCACCTTGAAACAAGGCACTTTTTTTTTTACAAACAATGACAAGTATAGCAAGCATGCATGCTGCTCGTTCCTCTTTTAAAGATTTTGATTTAATAGCAATTAGTTGCTGCTCTGCTTGACATCCTGGAACTTATTAATTCCTTTTTTCAGGGATGTTTGCCTCATCAGCCAACTTGGTTTTGTTTCTCTAAGCCATTAAAGAACTGAAAAATAGGATGGATCCAAGGTATGCAGCTAGATATGCAATTGAGTGGATAATTGAGTGGATGGAGTTTCCAACAGACTGGAGATAACCAAGTATAGAAGCCTCTGAAGGCCCAAATATTTGTCATGTTTTTTTAAATGTGTGTATCTGGCAAAACACAAGGATGGATAAAGAGTGCCCAACTCCAGACTGATAAACATCAGAAGGGCCACTTTTGTACTTCATTGCTGTGCATAAGCATTTTGAGTTAATCCTACTTATCAATGATACCCTGACTTTTGTTTTATAAGCAAAGAAGGAAAAAAGAATGGTTTTCATTCAACGTTTTCAGGGGCTGAAAATGCAATTCCAAAAATCTGATTTATTTCAAGTTACTGTGTAAGAAAAAGAATTAAAACAAAACCAAAGAAAACAAAACCACAGGTCCTTACAACACTTAAACCAAGTGGCTTTATCTCAGCCTTTATTAGAATAATTACAACTAAAAGAAACATGGTGCTTCTATTTTCACAGCAGGACATGCATTGTAGGAAGTAATGGGCTACAAAGCTATAGCAACACAGTGGAAAAATAATAAAATTAAATAAACCAAACCCAAAGCTTGCTGCAGACATTACAGCTTCTTTTAAAAGGAAAACACGGTTTTCAGGACAAGCAGAGTGCAACGCAAAGGCAGCAAGAGCATCAATCCAAGCTCAGAGAACTGGGAGCCTGTCACACCAAACATGGTGTCAGCTAATTGTGTCCTAAGCCATAGTGGAAGCAGAAGATGGGGAAGTGAAGATGGATTTTTGTTTGTTTCCCAGTCCTGCTCAGCTCCCCTGTCTCCACTGGGACAGCAGGACACAGTCACTGAGCCATCTGGGCCTCCATGGCCTGTGCTGTCCACTCTGGGGCTGTCTGACTGATCTTCTCCAGCAGGTTGTTCACCTGGAAACACAGCGACTGAATCTGCTTGTCCCAAGTTGGCAAGGCTTCACGAGCTGAAAAGAAAAGAAAAAACAACCCATTCTAAACAAACTCTCAGCAATTCCCTTGCCTTGTCAACTGCAACCTTTTCTTTTGTCACTGCCCTCACCTAACTCACAGAGGAAGCCTTCCCTGCAGTGACATCAGGATCACTTCTATACTCAAAGGCTACAATTACTTTGTCTTGCCTTTTACAAGCCTAACTCCTGCACTGAAGCAGATTCAAACAGAGAACTTCCTGGTGAACCTAGAGGTTCCCAGAAGGAGACTGATGGAATAATTTCATGTTTTCCTGTGGTTAAGAGGATGCAGAGCATGGAGTGGGTGAACTGTTAGAGGTTGTCCCTTGTGGCCAACTCTGCCATCTCCTGGCCACAGCAGGACGAACAACCTCACTTCAGGCAGAAGGGATTATTAACAAACTTATTTCCTTACCCTGGCAGGGATCACCTCGAAAAGCTCACCCTGAAAGGTGCTAAAAAATTATAATTTAAATTATGTTGGGGTTGCACTTACTCTCAAAGTGAACAATTCCATCAATCTGATCAATAAATCCGTTCATGCGACCCTCAGTTATCATCTGAGAAGCGATCTTCTCTGCCTGGAATAACAAGGAAGGATGTCAGAAACTGAGCCCATTCTCAAAGGAGCTAGAAAATACCCAGAATTAGCAGTCTTATGGGTTTTTAACCAGGTCCACAGACAGGGAGGAAGGAACCTACAGACAGTACTCATTAAATGATTAGACAAACTATCAGTGACATCTAACTCTACTGATGTTCATTCCTCATTGTGCCCCTCCTATTCTCCTAAGATGTGCTAGATAATTAATCTTCCTCATAATACGTAATATTTAGTTATTCCCTAAAATTTAACTAATTTTCCTAATATCTACCACAGATATTTTCTTATGCCATTCAGGCTTCTTGTTAAAAAAAAAATAAAGGTAGGAAATGGATACCTTGGCTGCAGGGATCTCTAGTAATGCTCCAAGCTCTTCAAAGGTAATGTTGTTGTAAAGTTTGCTTGCAGACAGTAAGTTGTGTTCAATAACAGCTCTGTCGAGAATACTGGAACCTTTCGGGTTAGATGAGAAAAAAAAAAGCCCAAAACATTATTTTAAGATTGAAATACTGGTTTACATAGTAGAGCAAAAGAAAAAACACTTCTCTTTTTTCTTTTTTTTTTCCCCATGTGCAGAAGGTGCAGACAATCTGCCTTGCATCCCTGTTAAGCTGTGCAGAGACAGTGGACAAAAGCAAATGGATGGCACATGTTTTAAAACAGATAGATCCTTCATTTAATTTAATTTCTAGAGTAAGTAAGTGGAGCCCTTGCTACAAGACTTACTGTCTGAATGGAGAGGATTTGACCTCCTGTGTTCCCAGCGTGACAAATTGGAAGACCACTGGGGGTTTTCTAATTATTCATTATGGCTCTTAGGGGTACAATTAACCTCTCTTACTCTGCTTGTGATAAACCCTTATCTGATGTGTCTTCTTGAGTGAACAGTTTTCAACAGTATAACTCATTTGCCCCTTAACCTCTAGCTGAAGACAAGCACATTATTAAACACCAGCTAACCTGCATTCCTTGTGGACAAACAGTACAGGTTATAAATACACAAAAAACTGACCAAGGGAAGGAATGCAGCATATTGCTAGCAAGTACCTTTAACCCAACTTTCACTTTTTTCTTAATCAACAATTATTTTTCCACTAGGAAGGTTTTCCTGATTCGGAAATATTTAATGCTTATGTATTTTTCTACTTTTATATTCTTCCAATCTAGATAACTGAGACCAGCATGTTTAGGATAAAAGTAAAGTCATGACTTGACATTTTTTCTGACTGTTCAGAGGTTCAGAACTTAGTGTCATCTCAGTGGAGACCTGTGTCAGGTCCAAACCATCCCCTCACAATGTCACCTTCCTGTCAAGTGAGGAAGCAGTTCCAATAAATGTACCATCAGTACAGACCATTTATGGCCTACATGCATGTCACAGGTTTTTAGGCACCCTACTCTGCCCCTACAGTGCCTGAGAAGCTCATGAGGACAGATTCTGTTAGAAACACCAGGAAGCTGTCAGTGAAGAGGACTGTACATGGACAGGGAAAGAAAACGTGACAAGTTATCTAACAGAAGAGTATTTCAAAACCTTAATGGCAAATCAGAAAGATTTGCCAGATCAAAACTATATCTAAGAAGCATCTATAGATGCTGAAAAGTATTTTTTAAATAATGATATAAGCAATAAAAATTACTTTCCATGGCACTTCTTGACTGATTTGGGAAATGTAACTCCCATGGATGAACACCTAGCATTACAACGTTTTAGAGAAGTGTGTACCATCAGCTGTAGTCGCTTTCTGGTGAGGCATTAGCATAGCTGCAAACTCTTGCAGTTGATTTCCACGGATAATTCTGTCGAGATACATTTTCTCCAAGATCCCATAGGCTGCAAGCTGCTGGCATCTCTCATCCTTGAAGAGAGTAGCAAGCATGCGGGAACGCTGTTGTCCTAGGAAAGTCAGGAGGAATTCTCATAAATGACCACCAGAACAATGAGTACTTACAGGTAAACACCAGGAAGGAAAAGCTTTTTTCCCTAATGCATGCAAATAATAGCCAACAAAGCTCTATTGAAGAAGGAATTTGGCTGTGTTCAGTTCAAAGGCAAAGACACTGAACTAATCCAACTCTGAGCTAACAGTTTGCCAACACTAAATTCTGACATCGTGTTCCCAACTTTGGATTCCTCACCAAATCTTAGTAATACAGGTAATACACAAGTAATACAAGCTGACTTGCTTCTGTAAGGTGCATTTTACCTGCTGATGCCAAAATAGTACAATGCAATGCATGTTTCAACGCCTCCAGCCTCTCAGTCTCATGGACTATGCTCTTGTAGGACAGCTCATTGTACCTTTGGGCAGCCTCGATGAACTTCCTTCTGTAGTCGAGTACTCGAGCATAGCAAACCTAGAAAGAAAAGATCTCTCAGAAAAAGAAAAGCAGCAGAGGTGGCTGCATAGTACATGTGCGTAAAAATTGCACACTATCAAGTGATAGCTCCCATAAATATTGCTCTTCTGCTTCCCAGGGAAATGCGTGCCTTCAAAGAATTAGCTTGACTTGACAAGTCCTTGCTGAAGTATCAGGGAAATCAATTGAAAGGACATTTCCCACCACTGTTCATGTGTTAAACACTGCAAATGTCTAAAAGCCAAGTATTGAGCCTAAGTAATTGAAATCTTGTACAGCTGATACTGTACTTGTGAGAGTTTCCCCTATCCTTCTGACACTGACAGCTACCACTTAGACAGCAATTTATGTTTCAAGTATTTGCTTTGCCCCTTCAGCATGGGAACACCCCCTCATATTTCTTCCTTCCTTTGTGCTTTTTTAAGATTCACAGAAAACATTTACACTTTCAACTGAGTGTACACTTCAAAATATAACACAGGATGAGGGGAAAAAAGGAAAGGGAAAACCAACAAATGAAAACCACCAGATGCTGAGTTACTGCTCGTGGCACATCCGCTTTGTGTCACACAATTTTAAACACTACCACACTTGACCAGCTCTGTTACACTGTAGTCATCACTGTTCATCAGTTGCTAAAATAGTTTGAGAAATCTGTGTATGAACTGTACACAGTAAATCCACAAATAAAAGCAGGAATGTCAGCAGTTAATTTACTACTTAAGACTTTAATCTACTTTTATGTATGGGACTTATTATTTAATTACTGAGGGGTGGGAGGACTTCTACTGTCTCTAATATTGGATGCAATTTTTCCCCCTTCTAGGTTTCTAGACAATGGTAGAAACAATATTTTCAATAGTATTTCAGATGTTTTTCAGCTTAGTTTTTATTTTCTACCAGTAAAACTGGCATTTAAGGAACCATTACAGACTTAACTCCAAATGATAAAGAATGGATTGTTTAATTATTGCTGAGATGTGTCTTTCAAGCTCCCAAAACCATATAGCTTTTACCTTTACGTCTTTTCTCATGATGAAACTTTTAGAGGCAGTGCATTAAAACAGTTCAATGTGGAATTGTCTCCCTTAAGAAAGAGAAAGCAATAAAGCAGGCTGGACAACCTTATAATGGATTTGCAGCTGTTCATTAGTTGATTCATTCTGAAGCAGGGAAGCTCGATTGATGTAAGCTTCTGCTTGAACTGGGTCATCATCCTCCAGATACAGCCTGGCAATTTTCAGGTAGGTCTCCAGTTTATAATCTACATTGTACTGCCTGTAGGGGAAAGAAAAAAACAAGTGCTCAGAATTGCTCCAGAACTACCTTTGCTCTTAACTGCTCTAAACATTTGTTATGATTCTTAAGCACTTGGTAACATTTGTTTTATCCTGCTTTCTTCTTCCCTACTACCAAATCGGTGCTTTCTGTACAGAGTAAGAAAATTTGAGTAGAATACAGAACTGGCTCCTGCAAACACCAGGAGAAATACTGCTGTCCACCAAGACACAAATGTACAATCTCAATCTGTTTTTTGTGGTCTGGAAGTTTGCCACCAGTGGTGAGCCACTTGAATTAAGAAACAACCTTGCAGTGCAACAAATAGGTGCTAAGTAGACAAAACTTAAAGCAATTTCTTCTATGTGCAAACTGAGAAAGGGGAAAGGACTGCCAGAGAAAAGTAACAGCAACGGTTCTACATAAAAAACCCAAACTAAAACAAACAAAAGAATCCCCAGCTGTAATTTTTAATATCCAGTTTCAAACTATGTCTTTGTTTTGAACTGAGAAGGTGGACACATTGAAAAAGTGCCACCTTTCAATAACCTGAGAAACATTTCTGCAAAATACTATTAAGAAGACTTGTTTATCAACAAGACTAATTAACAGTGGGTAATTTCTGGTGCAGCAAATCCCAAAATTGTCACTTGGTGGTCTAGTTCAGTACAGAGAGAGCAGGTACAGATAACATCTCAGAACTGGGTGTCACATACTTTTGCCCTGTTTCCAAAGGGATCCCCACCAACACTTGTGCTGCGTTTCTCCAGTCTTCTTCTTTCTCATAGATTGATGCAAGATGTTGCCTTATTGAAGCCACCTGAAGAACAATAAAATCAAGATCAGAAGTAACCAGCATTTGTAAAGCTTTTAAAAAGATCAAACAAATCTTTAAAGAATTGGAGCACCAAGAACCACAATAGTTACAGTAATTTCACGAATACAAGCCGCACCATTTTAACTAAAATTTTGCTCCCACACCGGAAATGCAGCTTACATTCAGGGGTGGCTAATATGTGAATAATTTTCTGACATTTCCAACCCCTGAAGTGGAAACCGAGGTGCCGAGTCGAGCAACC